>OMKZ01034650.1:0-10908 GCA_900302535.1 Neoniphon sammara | reverse complement strand
ATGATTGGGAGAGTGCGGCGCGTTCCCATTATCTTGTCCCTTGCATTGTAATTATCGCTCCTGCTCTTTCTGCACCACTGCTCCCATCTCTCCTCGCCATTGTAATCGTGATTGACTGGCGCAGCGGCCAAAACAGCGCAGTCTGAAAAGGCATCAGACACACATCTCATAACCGCCCTGCCATTTGATCTCCTCCTCCTCCTTCACACTGACTGCTCTTCCATCTCTCCAGACCCTTTTTTTTCAGGTTGAGAGGAAGTGGCAGCCAGATGATAAGAAAACATGATTGTATACAAGTAGAGACTTGAAACATGGCAAATACACTTTATTCAGTGTTTTCTGATTCCATACGATTTAATATAATTTCGGTTTATGTGTTCAGCTCATGCGTGAATTCATAATACACACGTTTCCTTGTAATGCTACAATCTGCAATACAATCTTTCATTTTGAAGTGATGGTTACACGTATCTCGACTTGCGTGCCCCATCATGAGCAATCCAAGTGACTCCATGGGGAGATGAATCGATACATTTTGGATGTATATTCAGCTCTGTGGACTTAACATATGTCTGCTCAGTTTCTCCCCCCAAGAAATATTTTGGCCTTCAGTATGCTCGATGCTTTGAAATGCCAGACGGAGGCTTGCTCTGCGACAGGTCTGAATGATACACCTTGTCAGAGAGGGAAGTTCATCAGCAGCCACTGAGAGTGCCATCGATTGAGCTGCCCTGAGCCCCACCAGGTAATGGATTGGATTTATCCCTCTCTGGATAAGGCTTGTGCTCAGACTTATGCACACACACACACACACACACACACATACACACTCACACACAAATGCTACCTTTATGGTGGTGCTCTTTTCAAGTCTGTGTGCCTGTTTACACAAGCATGCACACAGATGTATGTCCCACACCCATACAAACCATATTATATATAGACCTATATATACATAAACACACAGTGACAAGCTGTCTGGAAACTTGTGACATTCAGCAGACAGTTAGGACAGTCGGGATCAAAGGCAATGATGTATCGTCAGTAGCTGCATGGTTAGAAAAAAAAACAAGACAAGGAAATAGTACTTTGATAGATATCAGGACATTCGTCAGGCGTCTGTCTGCGCTTATTTTAGAAGTGAGAGATGAGTATCATCAGATCTATATTTTGGGGAGGAAAAACGGCTCAAAGCACTTGATAGAAGAAGTCTTTGATGTGGAAGAGTCGTCATACCTTGACTGTTGTGTGTCCCCGTGGCCAGCAATTCTCACGTGGGCAAAAAAACAAATATTAAGCAAATCGTCATCATCCGTAAATTGTTTTAAGAGCTGCTTAAGCATTTCAAGAACCATTACGATGACAAGGGTAAACAGATTGGAAGATGCAAAACACTCTATTAAAGTGGCATTGGACTTGCTTCTCTAAATTTTAAAGAGGCAATGCATCACAAATGTGTACAACCAAAGATGAGTGTAGTTAAAGAGAGAACTAATTAGACTAATCTCTGCCAGGAGGTTTACCTATAATGGTTATCATCTATGGACTGTAATATGATTCACGAAACACTTAGTGGCAATCCATCTTCCCCTATGCCCCACGGTAGTTTTGTGTGTGTACATAGTTATGTGTGCATGTGTGTGTGTGTGTGCGCCTGTGTGTGTGTTTGTGTAATGGTGGCTAGTGTGTATCTTGGTGGCAGATGAGAGCATAAGCATGCATTGGAAACTTATGTTTACTGCAGAAATGAGGATGAAATATAATGAGATATGTCTCTTAAAGAAATTCCGATTTCAGTTTTGTTTTTTTTTTTTGCTTACTTCATCACAAAATATTTTTACTCATACAAATATCACCAAGCTTTGTCTTTCTCTTTCTATTTTTATTTCTTTGTCTTTCTAATATAATTTGAGAAGTTAAAATTCAAGAGTATTCTTCACTTCCTAATTTTCTTTAAATAGATGCAAGGTGTGTTTTTTAGAATACAGATGGCTCTGGTCAGGGTTGTAGTCTCTGGTTCAGAACCTCGATGGCCGTTGCTAATGAGTCTGGGTGGGTGAAGCATCTGTCTGGTCATCTAATGCAGCTCGCCATGTGGAGAATGTCACCCACCGTCTGGCTGCTAGCCACAGTCATGTCTCTGTGGGCAGGGTTAACATTATAATTAGTCTACGTTCAAGACATCCTGAGAGGTCCAGTTTACTTTGTGCTGTCCACGATTCACCAAAAGTGCCATGAAGTTATGTTGTACTTACTTCAGCCACCAACATATCTGGACAAAAGTGTCTGTAGGCCCTCAGAAGGTCAGGGAAGGGTTGCATCAGCTGTTAAATCTGTTACTGAGTTTGTTTGTAAAGTCCATACTAAGTTCTTAGCAACAACTAGTTAGTTTTAAACTAACTGAAACGCAAATTAGGCTAAGGTTGCACCATTCAAACTTAGGGAGTGCCTTAAGCCTTTGTAATGTGTAAATCGGTTACTATGTAACATCTGTAGCTGTGTCCAATAGAAAAGCATCAAACATGTTAACATGGAAGTCACTGCAGCATCACAAACTTGAGAACATCAAGAATACTTATTGACGGCGGTTATCTAACATTACATTGAGCTACAGTTACCTGCATCTTTGTTGTTAAAGGTAACTGTTATCACTGATTGGTGTTTCGGGTTAATGTTATTCATGTAATGCAACACTTCACTAATCATGAGTGAAAGGGAAATCGCTATTCCATTTATGCCATGCAGTGGTTAAAGCTAACAGAGAAACAAAGCAGATGTTCTAGTGGAAACATTAATGCTAGATAATTGGTCAAGCAACGTCACAAGTAGTTTGTGTGGTCCAACCCGTTTTGATTTAGTAGTGTGTTACTGTAATTTAGTAAACACTTAAGTTACAACTACCTTACGTTAGATCTTATGACTGGCACAACCAGCTCTTGGTGACTTGTTCAAACTTTTTCCCTGCATTTCACCCAATGCGTGCTGGGATAGGCTCTAGCCCCTCATGAACCTGAATAGAAATAAGCGAGTACAGAAAGGGGATGGAGAGATGGGTAAAGTGTGCGCAATCTCAGAGCTGCAGGGTGGTTGTTTGAGTGTTTTACTGAAGTTGTCACATCATTTTCAGAAATTCTGAATATTCTCCAGAGAAGAGTGGAGTGTGTACAATTATGAAAGCTGAAATAGAGGGATGTTTTTGGTCCAAAAAACGGTCCTTCTGTTTCTTTCTTGGAGTGAGACCGTAAAACCTCCCAATTACTCAAGCTTGAGGTAGATTTCCTGGTACCACATGGCCTGCATACAGACTTCAAATTGTTGCAGTCAAGGGCTCTTTGGTTGCCTTTTCACTCTGTGGAAATAGCAAAACTATGAGCGAATGCAGGCAACTCGGCATAAAAGCTAATGAAGCACCCACGTACCCGCTGTCGCGAGGTAATGAGTGTACTTAGCTCTAAGGGAAAGGACATCTCCAAAGGATTTTCAGTGTGTGCCCACTTCCCCAAGTGCTTAATCACGGTGCTTGATTATGGGCAGCCATTAGAAGCCTGTGAGTCAGCCCCACTCATACACTGCAAGGAATTATAGTGTGCTTGATTGAATTCAGCATTCTTTGCCCCTGGTCTCTCAGAGCTTGCCAGAAGATGGCAAAAAAGCCCTCTGAAGCCTGCCTGTATTGGTGGATTGCTTCAGATAAGCAGACAGGTTTTGTTTGTAGTACGCTTATTAGACTAGCCAGTTGGGCTTTATTTTTGATGAATAGTGATATATATTTAAGTTGTCAAGAACAGTAAGCGCTGATTAAAATCAGTCTGAAAAAACAGTAAAATAAGCCAGCTAAAACAGTTTTGCGCGCACACACTCTATCGCTCTAATATGGTCTTGTTGACACCTCCTTGTTTTACGTCCATAAATTGGCCTTTGATACAGCTGCTGTAGAGAATTCTTTGTCAGTGCTTTTCTTTCCTGCAGGCTACATAAATAGTTTACTAGGTAACCTCTGTGTGTCACATTCACAATCTAAAAGGAGAGGTTTGCTACCAACATTTCAGTTGCTGAATGCGAAAAGTTATTCAGTGTCCATGTGTAAATAGTGTACTAATTAAACCTGTTAATATAAGTAGTGCTGGTGGACAAGTGTCATATATACTGTATGTATGATCTAGAAATGTTATTCACTGTTACAATTCAGCAATTTCCATGCTAAAGAATGGCAAGGATCTCCCTTCATCTTTTTCATCATCCCTTACCACTCCCATTTCCTCATCCCATCATCCCTTCTCTCCCCATCTCTCTGTCCCTTTCTCCTTTGTCTCTCGCATTGTGCCACTGTGTCACTGGGCACACCTGCTTCATGCAGCTGTCAATTACACCACTGAGTTACAGACTGGCACGCAATTAGGGTCCGCCTCACGCACTGGCCCACGCTGGTAATGAGTTTCCCCAGTCATTGATCAAAGTCACAATCACACTCCAGCCCAGAGTTTCCCAATTAATTTTCTCTTTTTTTTTTTGCTATCCAGAGAGCATCTATGTTGAGCCGCCTGAGACTGTTGCTATATTTATATGCCAAACCAGACTGAGTTTTCCACCCAAAAAAACAAGAGAGAGATAATCCAATTTCAGTGTCATGGTATGACTATTTGTTAAGCGGACTGTGTGGAGGGAATTTAAATTTGCTGGTGAGAAGTTGTTCCTCACAATTTTTAGGTTTTAAAATGGAGTAGCTAGCATGCTAACAAGGGAAGCTGATGGAGTAGCTGCATACTATACTGCATCCAGCCTATTTTTATTCCTTGACCTTTTTTATCCAATTTTCAGTAGCCTATTTTGCTTCAATAAGTCCTCAGAAAAGCATCTCATAAACAGTATAAAATGCATGTGCAGAGGACATGTCTTCAACATCCATGCAGTTCAGTTGTGCTTATATATTTTTCTTGTCCAAGAAACTCATCAAACTCCTCGGGCTGTTGCTTTAGATCATTTAATGGAGCTCTCATCTGATAAGGGGCTCCGTGTACATCTACTTCTCATTATGCAAGTGTCAGGACTTGAGTAGTGGGCTTCCTGGCACATAATAGAGGTATGACATTGCTTGTTTGTTTTCCCCTAGATGTGAAATGCGCTGAAGCACGAGGGAAGTGGGTGGCAGGAGGTGTAGGGGAGGGGTGGAGCGAGGAGGAGAGCAAAGGAACAAGCCGAGCATGGTCGCACACAGTGTTCAAAGCTGCTGGGCACAGGTTTCTGTGACTGACAACCCGCTGTAGATGGGAACCTCCCAGTCACACATTCCTGTCTGAATAAAATTGCTTCAGTGATACTGAGACGGATGCAGTCGCGTTCTCTTTTTCCATATCCACTCGAGCAGCGATGTTGTGCCCCGTCTCAGCTTCGTTTGAGCCAAGTTATTCTAATTAAGCTGGCTAGGGCTCATGACAAAATACAGAAAACATCAAATGTTGGAATTTGAAATTAGGAGCACACACCTCCGGCTAAGATGGGAATCTTGTGGTGAAGACATGGTAATGAATTAATTTCAGTTCATGGCTCAGTAGTGAAGAGAACTAGGTTGAGTAATGAGGAGAGGAAGCTGTGATAATGGAAATCCAAATGATTAAAGTGTGTGTGTGTGTGTGTGTATATATATGTGTGCGTGGGTGGGCGGGACAGCTGAGGTTGAGGCGTCTTGTGCAAAATGGCAGCACGGTAGCTCTGCATTGAGGAGTGTGAAAACAGTATTGTCCTTGTATGATACCCTGCATGTAACCCAGGGCTCCGCCATCGCTTCCTGTCCCGTGTGACCTCCTAATCAGACCCACAAGAGGTCAACGTCACCCTTCATTATCTCATACACACATGTCAAAGGCAGTTATGTTATATAACTGATGGAGGTGGAGTGTTATTGATAGGGTATGTGTGTCTGTCTGTGTGTTTTGGGGGTTGTGTTTGTGGAAGTTAAGTGCTGTGGAGGATTGATAAGACCACCAGCTGTAAGATGTGCATGTATGTGGGTGCCAGGGCAGCAGATGGAGCAGAGGAGATCTTTACTGAACGATGTAGGTAGTTTTAACTTGATGGTATGGCTTCATATCCAGTAGTTTTGATTGCACTTGTTGGTTTACTTATACTTTACATAACATATGACATTTTGTGGCCTTACAATACAATGAGTGCACACAGTTTCAGTACGGAGAGCCTCATTTGGATTCAAATGCCTAACCCAGCAGTTAATGCCATGCGATATGCATTGAGTTGCGTCGGACCACATTATTCCACATAATGTTAGACCATATGCTTGTAAAATGATAATGAGCATATGATTATAAAATGCCAAAATAGGACAATGTCACCTTGTTGGCTTGTCTCATGAATATACAGGACAATGTAATGCATTGTACATAAAACATATATTAATGTATTTAGACATCAGAATATATTTAAAGCGAATAGGCAATAATAATAATAAACATTTCACATTATTTTTATTACACAAAGTGCAAAATGGTTAACCAAAACAAACATATGGACAAATGAGTTCTATCCCCCTTTGAATGGATGTGAAACAACAAGACAAAGATAACATGAAACAAATTTAATGAAAGTTTTCACTTGGCTTTTAAAAGAAGAGAGAATTAGATTAGATTTATTTTAGAATTAGTGCAAAGGGCAGTTCATTTACAAAGACATATAAGAGACAGTAATTGTATTACTTATCATATACAAATATTCAACATCCACTTATGTACAGGGCATACAATGGATATTATTTCTCAGTGGCGCAATTTACACAGGGTTGTGCAGACATTGTGAGTGGTGCATGATGGTGAAAACACTGCTAGGGTAATAATAAGAGGACTAGTACTTCAAGACCACAGTACATTGTGAAAATTGGTATTTTTTTTTATTTATTTTTTTTACAGTGTGTCAGAAAGACCCTTAACACTTCGTTACAGGCCGTCACTCAAATTACAGGTCATTCTAGGGTAAAAAAAATTTGATTACAGGTTGTCAAGCCGACAATTTTTATGTCAAATGGTGCACCAGTCATCCTGCATTAGAACTATGGTGATAGTTGCAGCTCCTTTAATTTTGTGTACTGTCAGATTAAAAAGTTTTTCAGAGAAGACATTTTCTTTCAGTATTTTCCTGCCTGTGCTGTGGTTAAGAGTCAACACAGCCTTTTGTATCATGAAATAAACATGTCTGTTCAGCCTGTAATCACTGCAGATGCACTTTTGAGCTTGGAGAAATAAAATAATCTTACCTTGTCATGATCTTAGATAAAAGCTAGAAATTTTCATGTTAACTTGTAAACATCTGTATTGTAAAATGCTAAAATAAGGGGAAAATGAAAGACAGACTTGAAGAGGGACAAAATATTCCTTTTAAAGTGGTGTTATGATCACTTGTCTATTTTCCAATTAAAGGAAGCAAAGGATACAGAATCCTTACACATAGTAATTACAACAGGTAGCACATTTGCAGTCAACATAACAAGATTAATTCCCACAAGTCTTTAAACCGTAGAATTAAATGCTTCATTTTGTAGCATGTGATGCTTGACTGCAGCAAGTGAAAGAAAGTTGATTTGAGAAGCTTAACATCATTGTTGTGGTAATTGTCTCTGAGGATGATAAGCTTCCCAAACAGTGATTTTTAGTTTTGAAGATATTTCTTCACTCTGAAATGAGGAGCTCTGCTGAGTGTTCAGTACAAGGAATGGCAGTAAACTTGAGCTTTACATATAGAGCCGTTTGACGGCTGTTTATACTTGATTTCTTTCGTAATTATGGCAGTAAACCAGACTCTTGTAAATCTACCCAAAATTTAAACAGCTGAATAAACTTTAAGAATTTATTGACTGGGATTCTTAGAGGATGTATGTGTTGTACATGCCTACTGTATGCAGGTTTGTGTTTTTAGTGTATTCTATCTTAAGACAAGTCTGACAGGATAAAGGCTTGACAAAACAAAATCAGTTAACATATGAAGTTCTGTTTCTGCTAATCTCCAAGTAGTGAGTTGACCTATATCCAGTTCATGAAATCATTTACATTTTCTGTTCTGAACACCCAATGTTTGGTTCTTCTTTCCCAGAGAAATCCTTTGATGTGCAGGAACGGGTGTTTCAGGCGTTTGGAAGCAGCAACAGCACTTGGTTTGGAATAAAGAGAACAACTTAGGCCATGTCCACATGGATACAGATTTTTTTTAAACTTTATTTATCTGTTAAAAAAAAAAGTATGGTTCCCCACTCAGGAGTGTCGTAGAAAATTTCTCTGTACACACTAGAAATCAAATAGGCTTCATCGTCTTGATATGAGCATGTGCAAAGAAGCTGAGGAGTGACTGCAGTGGTTTGTTGACATCCCAGAGTTAGCTACTAATGCAAGTGCAAATACGGTTAAAACATCTTAACAGTGTGCAAAAATGGAAAACGAAGTCAAATATTAACAATATAGGTGAGTCATTTATATGGACAGAGGAGGTTTAGCTCCTCCTAAAAGTCACAAATGAATAGATATTGTTGAAAATAACTACATAATGAAAGTTGCACCTGTGTGAGGTCACCGTCCCCACTTTGGGAATGCACAGCGAAGCAAAGTCAGTGACATCAGCGTTATCAAATTGTTTCTTTTTCATCTGTCCATGTGGCAAAAGGAAAATGGCGGTTTCCAAAAATGCCACTCTGGAGAGCATTTTCGACAAGATGCACATTAACACACTGACACATTCACCTCAGAAATTTAAAAGTATAAGAATATAGATGCCATCATCAAACCCAACAAGTGTGCACTCAAATTGTTTGACGTCTTAATAATTATGAAAAATACCACAGTATGTGGCGTTTTTGTCATTTTGTGATTTAAGGTTTAGTGGCTTAAAGTGATTGGGTTGTTGTTGCCATCTTTGCTTGCTTTGCAAATGCCATTGCATTGTGCACTCTTGGACCACCACAGCTTGTTCCAGTCACGCTATCATTATGTCTTGTACTGTGGTACATTTTTACAGCATATTTGCAGATTTTTATTTGTTTGTTCTACCACCATCTGACTCTGACGAATGGTTTGGCATTAGCATCAAAGCTCCGTTCCTGTCTGATGTGGCAGGTGATGTGATTCAGTACACATGCTCATTAAAGGGAAGATTTCTGATAGCATTTACTTGCCTTTAAAGTGCAATTCATCACTCAGGTGCCTAGGTAATGTGTACTGGCGACACAATGAATTATAGCTTATTAAATTAAACGCTTTTAATGGCACTTTTCAGAATGGAAATGACCTCACCCAACAGCCACTTGCTTTCTCACCAGCTACTGCAGCAGTGATGTGCACACACAACGCATACATATTTACACACACACACACACACATACACACACACACACACACACCACCTCTATGGGGGTATGGGCTGGGAGTGGATATTTCCCTAATGGAAAAGCTCATTGCGAAAAAATAACTGTAAAACCAGCCAGCGCTCTGTCAAACTATTTCACAGTGTCAGCACAAATGCACCAGTCTCTCTTCACTCTGCAATGGAATTTATGGCCATTGATGACTGATTGCATTGCTCCCCCTCACAGTACTCTCAGGCTTTTGAAAGTAACCCAGCAGCACATTAATTTCTCCCAAGTCATCCTTTCAAGTGCAATGACTTGCTGGAGAAATGAATACTCCGATGAAGGGAGAGCCTAATTTTACTAGATCTTACCAGCGCTGGCAGTAAATGCCCCTAAATAATAATTCAAGCATTTAAAAATAACCGGGTTTAGTATGGATAGAGTAAGTGTGAATGTGTGCGTGTTTGTGTAACTTCATGTCAACAGACACGTGGAGTTATCAGCATTGTCACGTCTACATCAGACTACTTTTCTCTGACATATTAGTATTGAATTGGCCAATGGCCCCTCAAATTCAAGGTCCAGTTATTATGTCATTAGGCATGGAAGACCAAGAACAATCTAAGCGCCTCACAGCATTTTGAAGAACATCAATACGCAGCGTGCATTTTGCAGAACCACTGAGGTAGACACATTGGCTCAGAAGTATGTCTCTAATTAAAGGTCTAATGTCTCATCTTGTGCACGTCCTTTCCATTTCTTATGCTGCCATTCCCATTGAAGGCAAGGAACGCTCAAGTGGAGATGGACAAAAAAGCTTGATGAAAAGACACTGATTAACCTGTCATGTTCCAGACAGGTATCCATTAGGCTCTTTAATCAAAGTCTAAACGGCATGAAATTGACATTTTCAACCCACCACCAGGCCTCTCAAGATGCATTGAACTGAACTGATACTGCCCTATACGTCACTGCACTTGTAGTTGTTCCAACCTGTACTTCCATTTGCCATCTTCACGCTGCATTGCTTTTGAATGACCCTTTGTTTTCCCAGCCTTTTGTTTTCCCAGCCTGCATTGAAAACAAATCTTGTACATGCCGGCAGACCTTGTAGAGATACATGTCATGGGGTCTATTGACAGATCCCATGCAGAGCCATGCAAACTGGTAATTATTAGACATCAGAAAAATGGGTCTCTAACAGTGGGGGAGTGTCCTCTGCAGGGCAGATTTGGGTCCTAAAGAACTGATTGATGATGCAGTATTGAGCAGTAAATCATCCTACCTGGTTTAACAGATTGAGATCAATAGGAAAGTTGATGACAAACATGGGGCTTACCTGTCCTCTGTTATAATATCAGTGTATAATTTCAACCAGACTATCCATTCATTTTCTGGCACTTCTTGTTGTAGCCGTATCTATCCCTAGAGTGGAATGATCCAGTGGCTGTGTATAAGATGATCCTGGGGGCAATAATTTACCATCACTAGTCAAATTAAGTCTGCAATTACCCAGGATTGAAGCAAAAGTGCTTCCTCGCTTGGGGCTTCTCTAAAGTCAGCAGGTT
>OMKZ01034649.1:0-10403 GCA_900302535.1 Neoniphon sammara | reverse complement strand
ATAAGAGAAAAACCCCACAAACCAATGCAGTTATTATGGTGGACAGGCAGTGAAGAGTTATTCTGCTCCTGATGAAAAAACACCATCAAAAAATTTTCCTATAGGGACTACTGGGAAACTGAGGAAATATCTGCAGTCAATTGTTAGTAATCATAATTGTTCCATTTCAAGAAAAAATAACAAAATTAGGTATTTTTGTTACAAGTCATTCTGTGGTCATCAAAATAACTGCTGTGACAAGATACAAGTGCTTCCTGATTTTTTTTTTTTTTTTTTTTTTTTTGGCAACTGACATTGCAGTGTTTGGTTCACTGTAAAAATGAGCATTACAATACATTACTCACTAAATGCATCTCTTTTAAGTGTGACGAGGTTGAACAGGATTAGCCAAAATCTACCAAAAACTTCAATCGTGGTGTGTAATGGCTTCAAGCAAATTGAAACATGTGAACATATCCAAATCATGGTATTGAACCGTCAAATCGTTCTGACAGTTTTTCCCATATGACTCGAAGGGGAGAGAAAAAGGGAGCGAGAGACAGAGACAGAGAAGAGAGAGGGAGGGTATGAGAGACAGGCAGAACAAGCTAGTGAATGGGAATGAGTGAGAGACAACTAGAGAATTAGCTTGTTTTGTACTGCCATCAGTTGTTTGCAGTGGGTCATGTACTTGACACTGCATTTGAATTGCTTGCTTTGCACACTCTGGCTAATTGAGTTAAGACTCCTTTTGAGTGTCATTTTGATAAAGAGTGGAACAATATTGATTGCTCGCTGCCTCCGCTGCGACTATTCATTTTCCCCAAACCATAGTTATCCACAGAAAACTAGATCAGGATTCTGTAATGTTCTTCCCAAGGGCCAAAATGTAACAGAGAGTGTCTGCTGGTAGCGGGTCGCCAGGTCAAATATTGAATCAAAATGACATAAATCGATGAGGGTAACGACGTGGCCCCTTGACACATGCGGTTGCTGATAACTTGTCTGATACAAAAGCTCCTGGTATAAGGCCAATCAATTTGGATCTACCTCTGTTTGGGAAATCGAAGTTAATAGCTATTTAATTTTATTTATTTATTTATTTATAATAATAATAAATATAAATGATAAATAAAAATGAGCCAAAATTCTGGGTCATCTTGTGCAGATGACATGCTGCCAGTTAAAGCCTATGTATGCTTGACATAATAGTCTTGGACTGCATTTAAAAACAATGCGAAAATCATTTGACAAAACACATTTGGCATCACAGGCTATAGTGCCGTGTCATGTTTTCGAACTGAAGAACTCCAAAGTACATTGATGGATTATTTTTTAATAAAGACTAACACAGGAGCACATCTTGTTACTTTTTAATGTATGCAAAAATGTTTAAAAAGCTAAACAAGCAAATGCTGTAGAAGCAGAACAGGTGTTTCTAAATTTTTTCCCTTTAGCAATACCTCTGATTTGTTTTCCTGTATCATAAAATCTATCCACAAAACCATGAGAGAAGCTTGTTTTGAGTGAGACAGCCTCTCATTCAGTGCATCATTTATTGTGCCAAACCTCTCATTCCTTCAGACCAGAATGATAATCCACTGGGTTTTTTTTTCCCCTCTGCAGCACCCCCATCTGTCCGCATTGTACACTCAGGGCATGCCTGTAATGTCGAGGAGGAGAGGCACACAGAGAGGGTCTACACCATCCGAGAGGGAGAGACCCTGGAGCTCACCTGCCTAGTCACGGGACATCCCCGGCCACAGGTAAGGTCACGGACATTTGCGGTATGGAGGATTCTGAGATCCCATTCATCTGCCCTTACCATGGAAACATTTCACAAAAGGATACAGACGGGGAATCATGAGACAAGATGCTAATTCTGCCGCCCATTTGTCTTTGTCTTGCTCTTCCTTCTCTCTCTCTCTCTCTCTCTCTCTCTCTCTCTCTCCCTGTTGATTTTATATCAGCATCATTGAGTGGTGCACCATGCACTGTACCTCTAGACTAAATTAGCTTAAAAGTTTTATGTCTTCAAGTATTGACAGTTTAGGCCGCATTGTGCACCTGCGTATTGATAATGAAAGCTGCCAAGTCTAATGAGCCTGTGGACAGAAAACAGCCGAAATATGTGCCCTAACAAACTATAATGAATAGGAAAGAAATGGGCCACTATACATAGGATCCTTGACTGTTTGTGAATGCACAAGGGAGAGCAGAGTGGGTACTCATCATCCAGAAAGAAGCTTTTCAGAACTTTCAGTAAACTAATTAAAGCCTTGTACCATTTTTGAAGGTAAGGAACTTTTGATTTGCTCTTGTGCTTCCATCTTATTGCGTCTCCCGTCCGCCGAGAGAGAGAAGAGAACAGAATCAAGGCTACATCTGCTCGCCCTTGCTGCCGTAGATATAGAATACGAAACAGCTCGATCCACCCAGGTATAAATGTCAGCTCCGCCGCAAATTAGCTAAGCATCCCATTTTGTTCTTGTATTAATCTAAGCGGGAGATGCACACACTAACCTTTCGAACATTTGTTGAATTTTGTTTCCAATATGCCTGATAACACAAATTAAACCGAATTCAGTATCTCAGCACCCGACTGAGCTCATTTACATTAATTAATATAATTCCCCTTTTGATCGATACACAGACCCATTAGTTTGTACACTTCCCCTCTGGATGCCAAAGCAAAGAGCGTATCGATTTTTATATGTCAATTGAAAAGGTGAGGCCTCTTAAATTAGTGAGAGGCTCAGAAACACCATTCATCTCCTTCTGTCGTCATGGGGGACAACTTCACACTCATCGCCTCTGTCTTTCCTCTTAATTAGAATTTCAGGGGGAAAAAAAAAGAGCAGAGCGAGGGGGAGAGAGGGAGAGCGGGAGATCAAAAGGCCTGCACGGCTGTGGCAGGAGAGGCAGGATTTCCTTTGAAACAGAGTCATTATGAGACTCATGCAGATCCCCTGGCAGGGCTGGTCTCGGCTGTATCGCTCTGGACTTTTGGGATGCGTCAGCTTTGTCCCCTCCGGTAGTAGCATGGGACCGGCGGGGGGGACAGACTCATTCTGAGTGGTTTAGGAAGCGGAGGAGGTTATGTGGGGTGGCAGCAGACCTCAGGCTGGTTTTGTGATGTTAGTTAGGAAAAACAGAGGGATGTGCAACCTCATCAGGGAAAGACTTGTAAGTTAATAATAACAGTTCATCTTTTCATTAGAATTAAATATTAATACTCAGAGCAAGTTCATAGTTTAAAGCTAGCCACAGTTTTTTTTTTTTGTCTTTTTCTCTCTTAAAGTTCTGCATTTTAATTTATCTGAACTTCTTCATATTTCAAGAGTATATATGAGAATAAAGTAATCAGTACTACACTTTGCAAAAGTTGTAGTGCGCTTTCGCTGTTCCTCTCTTGATTAAGGGGAAAGTGGAGGCTGGTTGGCGGGTTATTATAAAAGTACAGTGAATTCATTTTTTTTTTTTCTCCCTGAACAGTTTCTATAACCATGCCCACAATACAAAACCTAAACCACCTTCACCATCTGGACCCACAATAGCACAGAGTGCCAAAACACAGCACTCCATCATCGTAAATGGCTTCAATTTGTTCTACATTAGCAAATCACAAAATTGCCTTTTTACCATTACCGTCCAGACCTCAGTCTCTTTCCCTGAATTTGAGATACTTTAGCTCCGGTGATAATGCACAGGCCGAGACGCGTTGTGCCAAGTATAACATCAGCACCACAAAGGGCCAAACACAGAGTAAATGGGGCTATGGTTGGTAATTTCGCCAGCGTTTAATTCCTCACATGTCTATCAATATGCACACTCCTTAAATTACATAGACCCCCTCAGGCCCTCCCACTGATGGAGTCTCTGGATTCTGTCCAACCAGGCAGCAGCTTTCTCACAGTGGATCTCTCTGTCAGCCCTGTGCACATCCGCCCACCCGCCTGGGAGGAAAAACAGAGGCTTTCTAATAATAAATTCTTACACACACGCGCACGCACGCACACACACATGGCAACAACAACCCTTGTCTGTGTTCCAATTTCATTGTCAAATAAATATATGTTCCTGTCAGTCAACTGTACGCTATATATTATGTGCTTTTTTGCTTCTGCCCTTTGGGGTTGGCATGTCAAGGTGTTACTATGGGCTGTCCAGGAAGACTGGGCGTCTTGGCATGTGACTGGCTCAGGGGCCATGTGAAGTCATACTCCCATGGATGTAATATGCAGAGGTCATAGGAAGGACTGGGCTGTGTGGGGAACAGGATGACAGGCGCATGGCATGTTGAATGGATCTCAGCAGTGGGCAGTCGATCTCTCGTTCTCTCTCTGCACCTCATCTCACTATAAAAGGTTCTCTCCCTCTCTCTCTTTTACCTCCCTCCATCAAACACAAACTAACTTGCTTGGAATGCTAATTATCAGGTTTGTCAAATGCACAGAACTCTATCTGTTCATATCTTCACGCTCACCACTCTAAAGCTTCGCTCTCAGTCTTTGATACCTTGGACAGAGTCCCTGATGATGAAGTCATCTGCCCCTGCCTCCCCTCCCTTGGCCTCCATCCATTATGTCCACACTACCTTGTTTGAGTACCAGGCTCAAATAGCCAGAAACAGCACATAGCAAACACCCTTTTTTGTTTCAATTATCGCCTGGCCAGATTCAACCCACAGAGCCAGAGGTCAGCGAGTACAAATACGCTGACCTGAGGCCCAGGGATATTTTCTTTTACACAGTCCAATTGGCATATGTGATCTGTCTTAGAAGTGCCCATAACAGCTAGCCCAGTGTATTTGGCAGACGGTTTCTTTTACCATTGGGTTTGTTTTTATGTCAGGGTATGGCCTCTTTGAAGATGATTTAACCCTCTTTCTTTTCGCTGCCCCCATACAACTATCACAAGGGGTCACACAGGCTCACAGGCACCCCCTCTGCTTCAGCCGAATCCCAACACTGTTGAAAAAGAGAGTGCAGGACATCCACAGCCTCTGAGCTGCAGGAGGGGGTTTCTACATGATGATTTGACAATAAGGAGCCCCAAACTGATGTCTCTTTTAACCCTTTTTGGAAGTTAGCAAGATATGCTGCTAATTTAAAGAGTTAGCAATTATCTTTTGTATGCCTTCTTCATGATTTCATTTACTTTTACAGTACATTCAATTTTTTTTTAATGCCTTTTCATGTTTTTTTTTATTTAACTTTCTACTGCCATGTTTTGTTTTTGTTGTTTTAAATTTTTATGTCTTCAAATGTTCTTTTGTGTCTGTGTAAAGCACTTTGAGTTACCGTTTTGTGTATGAATTGTGCTGTACAAATAAATTTGTCTTGCCTTGCCTAAAGAAGCAGGACTACAAAAAGATTATGATTTATTTTTTATTTTTTTATTTTATTAGTATTATTATTTTTTTGGTTAATGATGGATTTCAAACATGTCACAGTTGGTTCTTCATACAGTAGCCATTTTTCATACAGTACAGGGATCATATGCCAGATACAGGTTCCTCAAAGTCCCAGATTATGGAAAATTCTGAGTAGCCCTTGGTAGTCGAAAAGGGCTACATACTTATCAGATGCATCATATTTTGAGGGCATTAGCACCCCTGTGTCTATTGTTTTACACAGAGAATGTTAATGCAGCACTAGACCACAAGTAGCTCAGCAACATCAGCCAAAAAAATCTGATTTATCTCCTGCTCATGTGTCTGCCATTGCTTTGTCTAGTATTTGAGTCACGCCTTCAATTGCTGTACTTTAATACTACTTTTGTTATTTCTGTGTCAAAGACTTAGGTAATTTGACACGTGAGGACATTCAAATTTTAGATGAGTATTTTCTAATATAGACCTGTGGAGTCTGTGCACTCACAAGTTTGTGATTTGGACCCCCTGTTGCTTCCTCTGATCGGTTGATTGTCATGCTTGGCCACACTTGGCTGCACCACTGAGCTGCAAAGACCCCCATCAGTGCCTAAAAGAAAAGATGGCGAGCAATTAGAAACCAGTCTGTAGTTAGGAGAGGGGAACGTCACAGCAGGCATTATGAGAGATTCACAGAAGACGCGTGCTCTGGCATATGATCCCTGCATAACAACAGACACCGTGCGCATTTTAATTAGCTCTTGCCGTGACATCGCTGTGTGTGTGATCTCAAACACTGCTGGGATTTTCAGTTGGATACAAATTTAGGCGAGGTTCTACTTTCCTTGTAAGCAAATGTTGATCTTTCTATTGGGATGTGTGTAGCTTTACAGGGAATGGCATTGTAATGACTTTGGCTATTCCTAGAGATCTAAATGGTTTTATGTTTTTTAATGCTTTGCTTTATGGAGAATATGCAAAACATGAACTTGTAACCTCTCTTCCATATAATACAAGGATAATCGTGAATCCCCTTTGAGACTGTGGAAAGCATGACACATTTATAAGACATTTAGTCACAATTTCTTTGTATAACTGTTACAATATAACCAATTTGACAACCAACACATATGCATGTAATCACAGGTTGCCGGATTAACAGATTTCTGTCACAACAACCTCATAATGGTGTGTGTCGTGAGTTAGAAGTTAGGATTATTTCCTAAAAAGAATGAGATAGTAATAATAGCCACAAACTCAGCTAGATTGTTAGTGGGCTAGGAAGAGCAATTATCATATTACTCAAATCCACCCGCTCCTCTCAGATCAAGAGTGTTTGCATTGCAGTAAGGAGAGTGAAGAGGGTCAAACTGTTCTCACCAGGCATACTTCAGGACTCCCCTGTGAGTAGAGGTGCTCAGATGTAAAAAGTCAGAGGAGAGGAGAAATGAAAATAGCTTCAGGGTACAGGGAGAGTTGAAAGCTCGCCGATAATGTGGTCTACCACCATGTGAAACAAACAGGAGCACTTCCCCTTTGAAAATATGAAGGGTATTTGAATACCCACTTCTTAGTGTCACTCTAACAATGCACTTATTGATACTGCGCTTTCCTAAAACTCAAAGCTCTTTACACAAAAGGCAGAGGAAATGAATGGGGGGTATAAGCTGGGAGAATATTGAATTCTGCTGAGGTCGCCATAAGCCAGCTCGCTTTGTATTTGCATGAAGGGATCCGGAGCGCTGTAAGAGAGTGACAGTGAATTCAAAAACTTTGCTCTATCTAATTTATGCTCATAACTTATTTAACTTCAGGGCTTGTTTTGCTGAACTCATGCTGTCCCTAACTGCTATAATAAGGCCCCAGATTTACTCACAGTTGGGCTTTAGCATCAATCATTTGCTGAGTTAGGGGTTTTCATGGAGTGGTTTCTCAGGATGTCTCTTGATGCATTTGAAACAGGGCAACTGAAGGCATTTCTGTGCAGTGTATCAATTTGGAAGCATTTATTTTTAATGTTAATATACCCACTTAAAGCCTGCAAAAAAGAGGATGGCACAGAAACACAGACTGGTTGCAGTCGATGAAAAGAAAAAAACACAACACACACTGTTGATGAGTTTCAGGCTCTTTCTGCCACTCTGAACACTAACACCCCAAGCCAGACAGAGATTTAGAAACTCTAATCATGAACTTTAACTCATATGTGAATTCCCCCTCCTGTTTTCTTCTTGCCTCAAGCTCTTAGAAGCCTCTGGAATATGATACCATTATCAGAATTTAGGCCAGTCCCCTACCCCCACCCCACTTCCAGTCGCCCTTTCCTTTCTCAATCTCTCTTTTGAAAATGGCCAAATTCCAAATAGATGTAACCTAAGGTAGGAAATAAACATGGGTAAAAACCCCACAGCTAGCACAGCAGCAATCTCCCAAGATAGCACCCAATCCCCACCCTTCCATGCTATGATATCCCCATTCCATCTGATGCTATCTCTGTAAAATAGGATGCTATCAGTATCCAAGGCGATGCTATCACCGACCAGTGTGGAGATATTGAATTCTAATTCTTAGCCTCCCCTGCTGAGGCAGAGATATGTGAGGCTCTGCAGGCAAAGCCAGTCCATCTGTGGCTTACTTAGGGTGAGGGATTGTGAATGGAGCTCCATGCTTCGTGGTTCCGTCTCTGCGGCCCCCAGGCCAGAGTTGTCACAGTACCTGCTCATGCTGTATGCTTTAATGAGGACAGGAGAGGGAGATGATGGAGAGTCAATTACAACCTCATGTTGGAGAGTAACACCATTTCACCTTTCATTACGCCTCAATGCCATAGGCTAACTGGGTCTCATCAGTTAGTGAAAGGTAGTCAAGCTGAGAGGGCCGCAGAGAGGTTGATCTTATGTGAAACAGACAAAAGGAGGACGTAAGAGAATGAATTTTTTTTTTTTTTTTTTTTTTTTTGCCAACCAGTTGTTAACTGTACTATGCTGTTCCTCAACCCAACATGACAACAGTTTGGGCATGGTTTTATTTTAAAGCAGGATTGTCTTCATTGTTGTTTGCACTGCATCAAACACAGCATCTCAGCATCTTAAAAGCACAGTACAACATACAATAACTTAATTCTAATCCATCATCCCATTTTACGCTATATAAGCTACAGTATCTATTCCTGCTGAAAGCTGCACAGTATGGTCCCTCAGTCTGGTAGCATGCATTTTGTCTCAGAACCAGTGGTGAACAATTGAAATTGGACTCTAACATACTGTTGGGATCTAGAGGATATTTGTCGCTATAATTGCCTTCTGCACTTTGTTCCGGCCCAGATCCGATGGACCAAGACAGCAGGCAGCGTGTCAGACCGCTTCCAGGACTCCAGTGTGTTCAACGAGACGTTGCACATTGCAAAGATCCAGAGGACCCAGGGAGGCCGCTACTACTGTAAGGCTGAGAACGGCCTTGGCTCCCCTGCCATCAAGTCCATCAGGGTGGACGTCTACTGTAAGTGTCACACTTGGCTGTCAGAGCGCATCAGACTGCATGCGCTCTGATTTCAGTTTCAAAAGTAGTCAGGCATTTCATAGCTCTCAGGATGATTAGTATTTTTTATGTAACCTTCAGTCTAATTTTACAAGGGTATAAGATTTATATAAGATTGTGTTGTTGCCTCATGTGGTCCCTTCTTTGATCCCTAACTTTGATCATTTGTGTTTGGAGTTTAGTTTTGTTCCTGTGTTTTCATGGGTTTCTTCCTACATTGAAAAGACAGCCAGTGCAGGTGCATGCTAAATTGCCCATCGAGTTAAATATCAGAATTTGTCTATCTGTGTTGCCCTGCAATGGACTAACAACCTGCCTAAGATGTCTCCAAGGCTTATGCCCATTGCATTCTGGGATAGTCAAACAGAAAATGATCAGAAAATGAATGAATGCTTTCAAGTCTTTAATATTCATTTCTAAATGTCTTTAATTGCTTAAATGTCTTTTTTAAGGGACCGATGTTTTCTGAAAATAGGTGTACAACAGATATCTAGTGTTGTCAGCGTCAAATGATACCTTATAACCCAATCTAGCACCATTCCATACTTCTGCTGTAAATGAAAATATGTTTATTTGGAGGAAGTGCACCCAATCAGACCCCAGCACTTTCATGAGAATTTTAATTAAGCTGGAACATTTTAATTATCCTGACGTACCCACTGACTTTAAGTACAACTTTTCTGTTTTTAAAATATGTGAACGCCATACACAGCAGGTACTCAGCATTCATCAAGGAAAACAGTCATTGTTACTGATTTTTTTGATTCCATATTGATTGTCCTATTTCATATCTTGCATGAATAAACAGTGGAGAGACATCAGTGCTCATACATCACAGTGAGACCCTCAGACACCCTCCATCGCACCTCTTGAGGCTCTTTCCCTGTTCAGACATGTCTTGAATTAATACACTCTGAATAATATGCAGGCGCATTGTGATCAACAAAAATATTAAAAAGTTACGGCCAGTTTTAGTTATCTGGGGTCTTCAATTTCAGCTTCCACTGAGGACCACTCAAAATGTATCAAAATGTATTTTCGGCCAAACTACAAAGTCAGTTTGAGATCCATCTTGGCCAAAGCCAATTCAAGCACACCCTTCCAGTAAAACCAAGCCTCATTTAACCATTGAATACAAATAACACTGCCCTGCTGTTATTCCTCTCCTCTCCTCTCCTCTTCCTCTCCTCTCCTCTGCTTTCCTCTGCCATGCAGACAGGTGCAGCAGGGGTTACGCAAGTAAGAGAAGGCACTTTCATTTGGCATCTAAAACCCCTGCAATCTGCCAATCACCCCGTCAGTCTGTCACACTGTGCCTGTGTGTGTAGGGCGTCTTTCTCTGTCCCATCTCGTTCTCTATCTCTCTCTCTCCATATATTATTTCTCTGTGCCTTCCCTGTCTCGGTCTTATTCTTGCCCCTTGGTGTCTGTGCCACACACGGTCCATGTACCTGTTTATTTGGACTGACATGTGCAGAGGTTGTGGAATTGAAAGCTTGTGCAGAGGTTGTTT
>OMKZ01034647.1:0-10562 GCA_900302535.1 Neoniphon sammara | reverse complement strand
TTACAATTTACATATAAAATATTAAAAACACTAAGTACAAAAGCCTTTCCCTGGGAGTTACAAATCACACAGTATAGCCATCCTTGCTGAAGGTTAACATATGATGGAATGTATTGGAGTGTTTTAAATATTTCAACATGTTTACTGAATCAGGCCATTCTGCAATGTCCCCTAACCAAAGAGACAACAGAATTCATTCAATAATACCTCTACAAGAACTATGCAGTTATGTTCACCATCACCTTGTTACTAAAAAGGAAATTGATGACTTTTGTCCTAAGGTCAAATTGGGATATGTGAATTGAAATGCAGGCATTATATATATATATATATATATATTAACATCACTAGCAGGAATTAAGCACATGCTGTAATAGAAAACATTCTTTTCTGAATTTAACAATGTCATTTTTCGAGATCACAAATAAAAACTATCTTGTACCACAGACTGTTTATCAGTGCAACAGAGTTTGTCTGAAGACTGCACCTTTGGTTGGAATAATTAATTCTGAGGCAAAGAGCATACCGCCAACACTGTTTGTGCAGCCTTGGCTTTGCCAAGATGTGAATCCATTTATGTTGTAATATGTTTGCAACTCAATGATTGTACTAAAAACTATTTACTGAAAATAGCCAAAATAGCACTTGGACAATATGAGGAATGATAAATTTGGATTTCCCTGGATGGGCAGAATTACAGGCAGGGGGATGGAATTATTTATGGACTGGATGTTTTATTCAAATAGAGCCAGGGGCTTGGAGGGTCAGTTTGATAGGTCAGGATATCTGTTTGGTTCCCATCCCTCCCACCACCCATTCCCCCAGCCCCACCCTGCTATTAATGATTGGCATCACATCATAGCAGGCATGGATTCAGCTCACGAGGGAGGGAAGAGTGGAGAACTAAGTCAAGAACAAATCATTTCTCACCTTAATTAGAGCTGTGATATCCAAAAGTGGATTATGCAGCATTAACAATTAAATGACCTGATTCCTTTAGAGGATTACTCCTTCGAATGATTAAAATGACACAAATAATATCCAGTGACTCAAACAGAGGTTTTCTCTCCGGTGCTGCTCTGCTCTATACATTCCAGCACAACTCCATCAGTTCAATCTCTGTGGGGGAGAGATTTTGCAAAAATAAATATCACAACTTGCTTGCATCTGGGTCATCCTACCTAAAGAGGAACATGATTAAAATGGAATGGCAGGTATGTGTTTCCTATAATCGTCATGTGGGACTGCAACAGATATATGGCTCCAGACTGCCTCCACACACAGCTGTCCATCAATTAGGGTGCTCGGTTTCAGTAAAATAATCACTCTAAGCTTTTTACCCTTATCTCAACTTGAGTGTGTGAGGCTCTACGTAACTAAAAAGCAAAAGGAAATTGACAGGCTTCATATTATAGCATGTAAATCTTCCAAATCCTGCCTGAGGAAGACATCTATCAAGGGCCAATGAATGTTGATACAAAACAGTAACTGAGCTGTAAAGTGGTCAAGGACACCTCAAGTATCCCATTCCATAGCTCAGTACACCTGCAACAGCTCAGACACCTTTGATAAAGAATATTACAAGGTGTGACATGCAACAGCGGCCTCTGAGACAGTGGTGCAATCAATATGAGAGAAAAAAAAAGGCTACGCATCACCCACATTCATAGCAACAGAGCATATATTTAGCCTCTGCTTGTCCTATGACATAGTCATGCCTGACACCCAATCTCGGCACCCAAAGCCACGACAGAAACTCAAAAAGAACCTAAAAATAGCTGTCTCAAGTGACAAAAGACTAAGAGCCATGACTCAAGGAAGGGTGACCTACATTACTGTCAATAAAATGTTCAGTCTGGTCAACTGGATGCCAGTGACAAATTTGCCCACTTGTATGCTGGTGTCTATGCTGCTGAGTAAGAACTGATAGATGCATTAGAAAATAAACTATTAAAGGTAAAATAACAGGATTCCAAAAAGGTGTTGGCTAAAGCTAGTAGTGATTGTATATTAGGCAATGAAATGGTTTAAGTGGCCTGTAATGTTCAGTGTTTAATATCTGACTATGCTTCTGGGATGGTATTTCTACAGTATGACTACACCCAAAGGGTCTCCGATGCAGCTCATGATGATGGTTACATGACAATGGAAGACAAAAATAAGATGAGAGGACAAAACAAAGCCACACTGTAGGTAAACACATAGATCAAAAGTATTGACAATGACAAATTTAACACATCTATGATGGCTTCAAGCTCATGATATGATGACACCATAGCACAGTCATAACATGCCTCAAAATATATGACAAACATTTCAGTTTGGTTGATTTGTGTACTCACTAACTGTAACCTGTTTCTAGCCCAAACTGTCACAACACACTAAGTACACTAAACTATGTTAGTTAACCATTAAGTTCATAGAATAATTTCTAATATTGCATGTTAATGAAAAATTTGTTTGATTCCATTCCATTTAAAGTCAGCAATTTGAGGTTTACATACAACGCCATTACCCATTATCTGCTAGAAAATATTCAGCCACTGTGAGTTCGGCAAGAATTAACTGAGGATCTTTAACTTATAACTGTCTAGTTAATGTAAAGAATTTGTCATTATAGACCACAGGCACTGAAATCCTCAGCCACAAACTGTAAATTTTATGAAACGTTCATAAAAGATGTATACCTCGTAACTATTCAGTTCAACACCAGGCTACAACAGTGTAAGAATGAAGCCTTATTCTTTCATCGCTGTAACTTATGGAATCAGTATTTCATCCTTTTCATATATATATGAAAAGGATGAAATATGAAATATATATATATTACTTACTTTTTTATAAATATAATTTGATGCCACACAAGACTACAGTGATGTAAAAATGATGCTGCCATGTACAGTCAAAACACAACACAAGTACCACTTAATTAGCCAGCGCTGATTAATCTAATTTGGTTGATGTCAAAACAGCATGGGTTTTCCATAAAGTATAGGGAGTATCTGAAATTAGCATAAACAGTGCATCATTTTATAAGCTATTAAAAATCATCAAATCTGCAGACATCCATTCATTTGAGAGCTAAATATGTATGCTGCAACTTTCAGGTGCTCATTTTCCTCAGGCAATGTAAGAAAAAGTGAACAGCCATCACCAAACACCAGGAAAAACCGTAGCAATCACTAAAGATCAAAATTTAAACCTCCAACCAACCACACTCACTGGCCAGGCAGCAGATTACTACACTGAATGAGCCGTCACCAGGGACTATACACTTCATAACACTGTGGTAAACTTGTGGTTCATAGCTATGGAACTTAATTCCATAAACACATTATGACAGATAGGCAACACATTGTGTCACATTAATTAATGGAGCAGTTAACAGAAACTCTTATTTAATGCAACGTTAAACCATTGATTACAAGTTATGGGCATAATAATGATCCAAAGGTGCACTAGCTGCAGCCAGTGGACTGTGAAAGGGGAAGGTCCTCTGCTGTGATTTGGGGAATCCCAAGGATAACCACAGGATGACTTCTCCCCCAAACACCAATTGCCGGACTGCCCATAGTGATTCATGCTAGCTGGCATTGTTTACTCAACACAGTGCCCATTATGCAAATTACATTAAGCTTAATTAAACTCTGCTAGGCTACAGTGACAGTTTCTTTTAGTATAAGCATATCAAATCATGAAGCACATCAGCTTGAACTCAAACACTGGACAGCATCATTGTGCAATGGTTTGAGCTAGTGCTAGAGCCGTGATGGAGTCTGCAACAGTATCATAAATCAACCAAAATATCATGCTTATAATGTATCTATTAATGTTTTATTGATGTTGCTTTAGATGCACAACAAATTTATTTGGAATGAGTATTTTTTTTTTTTATCTCCTGTTGGTTAAATTCCCTCTTACTGGGACATATAGTCAGTCAGGTCATGCCAAGTCCCTGAAGAAGGTATTTGCTAAAGACTACTTTGACTGGTATGCCCATAAAGGGAACCAAGGCGTCTTTATAATGCTATAAACAACACGATTCAACATGAACCATTCTGAGGCAAGTTTAAATTGTGCAAATCAGTTTAAAATTTAGGATGCCAATCTGGTGTTACTGTCCTTGTAACCAAAGAATAACTCATTCTGATTTTGCCTGGAGAACAGTCTCTCGCTCTCGTAAGGGGGTCATCAGAGTGCCAATCAACGAAATATCCTCATCAAGCAATGGCAAGGTCTCTTCTTGATTTCTATGTACACCTGACTGCCACCTAGTGGTAAAATGCCATCTTTACATATAAGGGATTTTCTCCCCATTTAATCCCTTCTAGGGTCGTGGGGTGCTACATGGAGCTGTTCCCAGCATAAATTGGGTGGAAGACAGGGACACAGTCTGGACAGGTTACCACTGAATAGCAAGGCTAACACAGATAGACACACAGTTGGGCAAGTCAGGGTCACAAATTCATCTGACATGCATGCAAGTGGAGGAAACTGGAACACCTGGAGGAGCACAAAAATGGAGAGAATGTGCAAACTGCATACAGGAAGGGCTGGGCATCACACTTGCAACGCTCTTGCGTGAGGCAACAGTGCTAACTACTGAGCCATCGAACAAAGATATTGATCACATCTTACAATCTTCAAGCACTCATCAAATTGCAGTTTTTATGCTAATAGAAGAAGATTTCCTATTTCAAGGCAGGCAATTCTTCACACATATCATTTGCAATTTCTCATAGCTGTTGCCCCAGAGTCTGAATTACAATGGACTGTGTGCATAAAGCAAACCAACCTGATGAGATAAAGTTATTTGCTGCTGCCAAGCCCCACTCAGTGCATTGCCCAATCAGTATTTCTGATTCACAAGATGGATGAGAAATACTGTATGGGCACTGTGCCAAGAGGTCTGAAAGATATCAATCCATGTAATATGTTTTATGTACATGGCTCATTGAACATACATGCTGATTCTTTCAAACTAAACGAAGCTTTGCTATAATGTAGACATCCTTTTCTTGTAGCTGTCATGGACACCCTGTCATTCAAATTCATCAACAATTCACAATGCTGGAACATGACATGATTGTCTCCCCCACACTAGTAATCATGCATTTCTTTATTCTGCCAGAATGCCTCTCTCAATTAAAATCATTCATGTTAGACTAATTGTTCTCACTGTTCTCTCACAGTATAAATATCTGTGAACAGTAGCCTGGAATGAGAGGAGAATTCATTGTACCATTCGGAGCGAGAAGGAATATTTTACCACATTATGTTACACTGAACAAAGTAATGTTCTGTCTATACCACAGACATGCTTATGGTTTAGATATGCACATTACTTTTGTTAAGTCTTCTTGCCTCAGAAGATTCACCATATGAACTGGACTCTGGACTAGGGTTGTTGTGATATACCACTATTGATGATAACCGTGATATTTTAAAAAGGAAATATTGACATCATGTTAGTAATAAGCATATGATAATATTGTTTTTGTGCCTTTTCACTATCCATTAAGTGTAATTGTTCTTTTTGAATGCTTTTATAGTTACAGAAAATGGTCACAGACTCTCTCTCCACCTCCCTGTACTTGTTTTTTGAGTGTAATTCATTTTCCAAAAAAAGAGACAAAACACAATAAACGAAGTTAAAGATGAATTTCACTGATACTATTCTTCTTCTCTGATATCACTCCATTTAATACTTTACAAAACATAAAGTATTGATTGGGCATTGCAATAGAATGTTTTTGAAGAGTTTCCCCAACAGGTGAATTCCTCTGACTTTATTACAGTATAACACATGCATACTGTGACATGCCATATCGAGGTATGCTAACCATTTCTTTGACCAAAGCACTTGAGTTGCTGGTATTCGCACTGCAGTGTAGCCTTGCAACAGTTTCAGCCACACACAACATTCAACAGTGTCACTGTACCCTTGAGCTCACTTAACTCGATCAACACTGAATGAGTACACTCTCATCAGTATGTTTTGCTGCATGACACTTTGAAAGGTGCTGATAAAATTCGCACATTTCGCATACCATGGTTGCAATTTTCTGCTCCTGTAGCTTCAGCACAGCCACAAAGAAAGAAAGAAAGAAAGAAAGAAAGAAAGAAAGAAAGAAAGAAAATGACAGGCCTGAGACAAATAGAAAAAAAATCGTACTCACAGTTTGTGAAACTGTGACGTTGATGATCCTCTATCCAAACTTCCCAAACAGTGAAGCCTCTTAATCCAGATGTATTGGAGGTTCCTCCTTAGATTAGTTGACTGATTACCAGGGGAGCTGGAGAGGGAGACGAGTGGCTGCTACACACTCTAGTCCATCTCTTGATTGAATTTCCACTGTAGTGGAACTGTATCGCCCTGCTCCAGGTACACTGACTACAGGAGGGAGACGAGGACACAGGTCACTACACTCGACAGGGTTCCACTTTCTATGCAGTCTGAGAGGCCTCTGTCAGTGGGCCCATGAAGTCAGGGAAGTGACAGACTCCAAACAAAAGCCTCTCTAAACCTTCCTACAAGAAGACATACTTAGTCATGCATGTATAATGGATTGTACAAACCACATACACAGGTGCATACATAATCATGTATCATTTGGTGAGATGCAATAACATTATTGTCAATGTAGCAAAAAGTTCTTGAACAAAGTGTGTTGATTAATTTAAAGTGTGTGAAAAGCTCTCCAAAACAGCTTATAGATCTTTGCAATGAAATTAAACAAAGAAGCTCACCTTTTTCTTTGTGTGGTTTCTAAACATGCTCTGCAGGAGGAAAGAATATAAGGAAAAGTATTAATGATGGATCTATCCAGTGTGGTGTGTTGAATGAAGGACACCAGATATCCTCCGTTCACCTGAGAGGAATGCATAATTCAGGTTTGGCTAAAGCAGAGTGTCACATAGAGCCTGGTCCTTTATCCATTCACAGCCATCAGGTTACACTGATAGGGGACAGATGACAGTGGGCGACTTTCTTCATGGTAAATTTTGGTTATTTGAGTAACACAACAAATAAATCTTATTGCCTTGGTGGTGGAAGGTAACACTGGAAGACATCCCAAGTTCCCCAAAGTGTCAAAGCTCAGCGTTTTGTTTTATTCAAAATGTGAAATGTAAACAGCTCTTTCATAATCATATGATTTCAGGGGCTATATTATCAGGCTCTACACAGACAAAAACTCTCATTAGCACTAATGAGGATGCCAAAATAGAGTCATGCGGAACAAAACAGAAACAGTGTGAAGAAAAGCATTAAAATACATTTGGAATCCTGGAATAAAAGGCACTTGGTGTCACAATGGTTGGTGCACTGTCAGCTCTCAGAATCCAATTTCTTGACAGTGTTTGCTTATTGTTTCCAGTAATGCAATAGCGGCTAATGTCTTCGAGAAAATCGCTCTGCATTTCTGATGTAGCTTTATAATAGCTTGGTAACTATCTGATTAATTATGTGTATTTACAGAGACAAATAAAAATCCTGAATCCTCGTCAGCTCTGTCTTCACTCTATAAATTGAAACAGTCTTTCTGGGGGCTTCAATCCCTCTTAAGTGATTTCCATTAATTAGGACAATTCTCTCTCACTTGATGTGAGAAATTACCAGTCACCACACAATGACGAGGAGAGGGAAAGAAACGCGCATTATTTCAGCATTCAATACATAATGCACAAACATCCTCAAACCAATAGGATATAGTATGTATAAAGTGCTCATCTGATTTAAGTTATTAGTGACATCTGTGTCCACACTTAGATTTCTTGACTGAGAGAAATTAGCAATGCAGACAGCATGGCTCCATGCCATGTGCTCCTCTTCAAAAGAAACAAAAAAATATTTGAACAATGTGGACACCACCCTTCAGAGTACAGCTGCCGTCAGCAGAGTTTATACAGTAAACTATGTCTGTTTACTTTATGTCTGTTTTCTTACTGGGAGGAATGCTGCTGGAAGGAAAGTGTTTGTGTTCTAGCTGCTCATTCAATATCACTCAGTTCTGCAGAATGAGTGGTCTAGCATCATCTACTGTTCTTTATGAGAAGCACAGGCACCCTATCTTATCCCAGCTCAACCCCATATCAGTGATTCAACCATGTTATTCAGACATTTATGAGTAACCAGTGAAACGCATGTGGTAATTAAAAATGTGGATGTGGTAACTGGGGTGGTGGTAGCCCAGAGGTGAGAGGTGGGTAGGTTTATAACCTGAAGGTCAGTTTGAATCCCTTGAACAGCTGGGAAAATGTGGGTGGGTGAAGTGAATAAGTAACTAGCTGCTGATGTGCCCTTGAGCTAGGTACTAAATTCCCCAACTACTACAATGAAGCAACCCAGTGGCCAACAGCAGAAGAATGTAACGGGCAGATCCCAGGTTTGAACATTTTGTGACTGTGAAGCATTTGGCATTTGTACTAGAAAAGAATATACATGCTCAGTCACTGTCCTGGATTTAAAAAAAAAAAAAAAAAAGAACGGTTAAAAATTAAATTGGGAATAATCATCAAACATCCACTATAACCCAAGTCTACAGCAGTTACCAAAAACATCCTCAAAATAAAGCATATTGTATAGCAGGCAAAGGCATAGCTCCCTCTCCTCTTAATATAAACAGTTTTATAACCAGACAGCTTTAGCCATGGAAACAAAGATGAAGAAGAGATGTTTGATTAATGCAGAATAGGTCTTGGCCTGCAGTATAACAGCAGTTTCACACTGTACCCACTAGATGGCGGTGTGCCACAGTTATCTATTTAATACGTGACCACCAACATCGTTCCCTTGACCCCGATAACCAAATATTCATGTAAGTTTACTCTAGATACTCCAATAAGACTCATCAGATGCAGGAAGGGGAAAAAATCTTATAGTAATATTTCCTAACCTGACCATAAACATTTGAATCTAGACTGCAAAGGCAGTGCAGGGCTATAATACTGGATAAATTAGTGACTATAATTACATGCAAAGTATAGGTGTTTGCTAAGGCCCATCTCTTTTCACAAGCATCGTAAGTTCTAGATTGCTTCATCAATCATCATCCCTTACTTGAAAAATAAATAAATACATTAATTAATTAATTAATTAATTAACAACAACAACAACAACATAATAATAATAATAATAATAATAATGTTGTTATACAACAGATAATACATAAAATATAAGCAAAATATAAGTCCCTAAAGGACTATTATAGTGGCATAGAATAAAACCATTGCAAACGGTATAAATTGTATAACAATCGCTTATAAGGTCACTTCATTGTTACGTTACACACATTATAACTCCCCATTGGAACATTAAAGGAATATTACAGGAATATTGTTCTAATTTTTCAGCACCACCTTCTCAGCCTCATTAGTCGCACATGACATAGTAAGTTGCGTTCAAGCCTACAGTAGGCAGTGCTCTGCGGCTGATTCCTGGTCTATAAAACCATGATTGGACAGAGTAAGTCACGTTGTCCGTGAAGCTGTCAGTACGATGCTGCACCATTGTTCCCTCAGCAGCCGGAAGGAGTGTCTGTGACGGCACTGTGGATGCGACAATTGTGCCGGGTAGTCACATACTAATTGGGGGTCGAGTAGCATTGTTAATGATGTTTTTTTTTTTTTTTCCCCACAACAGCGGAGGCTTTCCGTAGATGAAAAGCGTGACATGGTCTAAGGAGAAATTTGCAAGTTCATTGAGAGAGGGGCGTCATTGACCGAGCATTGGTTACTGATGATAGTAAACGAAATGAATGGTAAGTATGGCGAATCTAAACATTGCTTACTGTATTTAGACTATATTTATTATATGGATATTGACTTGTGGAAAAGCGGCGTTGACTTAGCATTTTACTGTGTTGCATTTTTTAATTTTATGTGTTCATTATTTTTTAAGCATAGCCTTCTTCATATTCACATTTTCTTGTTCATTTTAGCTGCACCACTGATCTGTACATTTCTTAAGAGCATCATGTTTAAACTGCTTTAATCTTCTCAGTCCTAAAGCTGCCAACAAACTGATCACTGAAGTTTGAATAGTATGTTGGTGCATCAGCATCATTTCCCCTTTGTTCCACCCAAAACATTGACCCTGGGTTTCATTTTGTTGATTGAGCACTTTGTTCACAAATACCTCAGAACTGAATGCCAATGTGTATGGATGTTTGTGTGTGTGTGTGTGTGTGTGTGTGTGTGTGTGTGTGTGTGTGAGAGAGAGAACAAAATACAGATTGATTGAGAAGAAAGAAGCTGAATACAGTAGTTAGAGTGTTAAAGGAGAATAAATGAGAAAGAGAGGGAAAAGGAAAATAAAAGAGGACTTATGGAGACAAAAAACAAAGATGAAGAAGGGAATAAGAGAGAAAGAAAAAGAGAAAAAGCAGAGGTTGCATGGTAGCACAGAGTGTGTGATGTCTCCATTAGAGAAGGGCGGCGCTGGGAGTAGTTCTTTATGGTTTTATGGCTTGATAAATGAGCCGTAATGGACACAGAGATTTTTTCTGGCTACTGTCTCACTCTGTGGCACAGAGCAGTCCACTAAACACACACTTACATAC
>OMKZ01034646.1:0-11079 GCA_900302535.1 Neoniphon sammara | reverse complement strand
ACCTCAAGTGGAGAGAAAAAAAAAAAAAAAAAAGTTCACCAGAGTTGTTTACACAGTGAGCTGGCCGGGCTGAGTTGAGCTCTTGAGTTTGTACATATAGAGGGATGATAAAAGTGTCCTCTGGATGTGGTTTGAAGATAAGGGCTGGCGGGCGGCCAGCTCAGTTAACTCCACAGCCACTGGGATTTCTGAGTCCCACAGCCCAGCTGGACCAGCCTCCCATAACCTTACAGCAAAATCACACACACAGGGGAAAATGGTGTCCAACAAGGCGTCATTTCCATAACAATGAAATTATATAAAGCAGATTATGGAAATGAATTGATAATTACCCAGGGGTAATAGGGGTCAAATTTCCTTTAACTGGTCAAATATGTCCAATTAAAGTAGTCAGTCATGTTGCCACCCGCAATTTCCAAATGCTTCCACCTAACAGTCTGTACTTCAGAGGTGCTGAAATTGAGCAGCAAAATAAGGCGGATATCCAGTCATTTCTTCACTTCCTTCCCCTTTGCAGACGCTTACATAATTCATAAGGGAGACCAAATTAGTCGAAGCCTAGCTAGCTAGCTGCTCGGCAGAAATGGACATTCGAAAAGATATTTTCCATTCAACTCTTTCAGAACTTTGCGAAGTTCCTCCTTGCTTGTCATCTTTTATGTCTCTTGGTGTCTTCTTTCGTTTTGGCAGCGTATCATCCATGCTAGCTAGCTGTCTCAGTTGTTTCCGAGGGGAAAACATTTTCGTGAAACACTGCGTTGTGATTGGTCGAATACTCCTCAAATTTGAACGGGCTGAATTGCAGACTTATCTATGGAGCATTCGAAGATTGTGTAGTAGACAGTCTGACTTGAGAGACTACAGTTAAAGGAAATCTGAGTGGGGGAATTGAACGGGACACACACTCTCCTCCCTCAGTATACTCTGGAGGTTCCCTTGAGCAAAGGCCCAAATTCCCAACTGCCCCCAACAGCGGAATTAGTAGTACTATGCACGTCTCAGATCTGTCAGGCTGTTGTTGTAAATGCATTCTTGGTCGACTTGTCCGGTTAAATAAGAATTTAAAAATGGCAAAGGCAGGGTGAGAAACACTGCAAGCGGGAGATGAACACCAACTCAAACTACTCGTCCGTGGTAGCTGATTGACGACCGCCTGCCTTGTAGCCCTGTTACCCATTTCAATAAGAGAGCACTGTGCTCCAGTTACAGGGGGGAGTAAAAATAGGCCTTAGTCAGTCACCACTTAGCCTGGCAATGTGGAGAGCAGATTGTAAATGAGCACAGTGAAGAGCTTGAATGGCAGCCCTTGTCACTGGCTCCCTGGGCCCTGACACAGAGACTGAATCCAAAGCAGTGAGACACACTAGCAACTACTGAGCAGCAAACACACTTATCATGCATCAAGGGTCTGTATAGGAAGCAGATAAAGACAACAGCAAGCCTGCAGTGCTGTAAGAACACATATGAATGAGAGTGTACAAGTGCTACTTATTCCTATTAGCTGATGAAGGCTGTGATATATGGTTGGGTTTGACAACTGCTGACAAAATCTACTTACTGTAAGTCGCTTGGGACAAAAGCATCTGCTAAATGACGTAATGTCATGTAATGTAATTTAACATCTTGGGAAGAAAGTACGCTGAATTGTAAGGTTTGACAAATATCTGTCTATGACATATCAGGCCAATATTGACCTTTAATTATAAAAAAAAAATGGATAAAGTAATCAGTGTGTCCACCTCTGACATGATGCAGTTGGTTTCATTATGTGCTGAAAAATGGATCAATACCACACTGGTTGTCTAAGGGAAACTCTTAACCTGAACTGACACCAATGTAACAATTTGATCAGATTTCATACATGTACGCACAAATGTATTTTTTCATTATTCTGGGTTTCAATGGAGAGCTTTAGTATGCTGCGGTGATCTATATGCTGTCAGTTATCAACAGCCTCAGTCCAAAAAATATTTATTATGGCCTTAAACCGCCTATACCAATTGAACCCCACTTTTCCATAGAACAGCTGTCTTTGAAGTTTTTGTGTGGATCAAGATTTTTCGAGCACATGTGCATGAGTATCCTGTTTCCTTGGAGGTGTCCTACGTGGGAATACGGGTGGAAAGAAGAAGAGTACCAAAAGTGACGAGAAAACAGTTACAGACTTGGACAAGCTTGTGGTAGAAGCCCTTGGAAATGAGGCATTTGCTCCAGTCTGGTGATCTGACATAGGTGGGTGAAGTGGTTCCTCTACACTATAGGGAATGTGACAGACGACTGCTTACTACACCTCTCCGGATCCTTCCTCCCTCTGTCCTCCAGATTCCTCTCTTCCCCTCGCTTGTTAGAGGGATTCCATTGTCAGTCTCAATGACATTTACAAAGCCTATCACAAAATTCAATAAAAGCGCGTACTAAACACCGTTCTCAGTAAGAGCATTTATCTTTGAGATGGATCTTCGATGTGTTCTTCTTATTGTAGTTGTTCATAATCTTCAATATGCTGTATTCTATTATTGTCTATAGCCTATTCCCTGCTGCTGCAATGACCTGACTTCCTCATGAGATCATCTAATTTTCATCAAATTGAATCCAATCTAATGACCCAGACAACAGAAAGGTGTAGGTTTATAATTAACACAAGGGATGAGAATTTCGAATGTCACAGATTGACCTTTAGGTATTTAAGCATCTTCTCTCATCTAGAAAGATGCCTGTAGCCAAAAAAAAAACCCCTGTGCAATCCAGTGATGGATTATGACTTAATTGCTCCCTAGGAAATTTAACAACTACACAAGTTGTTTGTTTTTATTTCTATTGATGAACCATGCATATTAAGTGATTTGCTTTTGTAACTCTGTCACTTAAAGTACTTTATTCAAGCATTATTTCTGTTGTTGTAATTTACCCAGTGATTAACCAACTGGTAATTTAATCATCCCCATGCCTGACTAATGCCACATCAGTGGTTATTTCAGTGAACTACATCTACAGGAAAGAATATTCAGCTATGCCACGCTGCATTCATGAACTTTCCATTATACGTCCCCTATATCAGACAATAATTAGCTCATGCTTCATGTATAACCCATTAGAGGGAAGATCAATACCCTCATTCGTTCTGACTGTGCTTCATTAAGCGCACCACGAGGCATCATCTCGACACGGCTTGAAATATGTGTTGGCAGCACCAGCAGCCTCCCTCCTAGTCGACGGTTCTCTCTGGGTAGTGCCACATGTCTGCAAACACACTGGGGTAAGTGCTCTGCATTAATGTAGGACTGCCTCAGAGGCAGAGAGGAGTCACGGCACTTCACTGAATTGTGACTACTCCTGCCAGCCCACGGGTTAAGTCACACTGGAGCGCTTATTTCAACCCTGGGAGCCATGGAAAAGTGATTATACAGGCTAATGACAAGACATGGAAGTCCTAAAGGTCACAGTAAACACTTTTCCTACAGCCGTGGCCAATGCCTTCACTATTCATAGACATTCTAGAAAAGCACTTAAAGATTACGGGCGATCAAACTGAAAACGGTGATTCCGGCTTTTATGTCTGATTACATATTTAATCGTCCAAAGCAATCAGAGTCTTCTACGCTATTACTTGTGGTTTTTGTCTTTGTAAATGGCTTGGAGAGTGGTGCCAAGGTGTGGGCCATGCCATGCAAGCAGGCTAATGCGAGGACATGACCCAGAGATCTATTAGTGGCACCAACCTGCTTCACTGCTGCCATTTTGCTTCAAGGTGTCAGCTTCACATGGTAGGCGGCATTCTGTACCAGGGTTAAACCACTGATTTAGGCCTATATGGATCTAAACTGGATATCAACTTCATTCACCGCTGACATGGTGGATAAGATACAGTTTGTTTGATTATATATATAACTGATTCGTATGAGACATTTTGATCACATTGCACCAAAGTACATATTTTTATCCTTAGTTTCTATAGAGGATGTTAGTGTATCATGGTGTAAATGCTGCTGCAAAGGCTTTTCCACTCTGTCACAAATAAAATGATGAGGGAAACACTGATTTTGTCTTTTTTGGCATGCACACTCTCAAATTTAAAAATATTGAACACTGGCACATAATCTGTGCTCTTTGGGAATAGTGCAGCCAGAGTGTGTTTAAAGATTTGTTAAAACTTCATACACAAACCAGCCAAAAATGTTTTTTACATATACATGACATTCATTTGAAATATATTTTCAAGGCTGGACATACGTTTTATATCTGTACACAGTTGATAGTGTATATCTGCAGGAAAATCAAACAAAGATTTTGGATACAATATATTTCAAATAGTTTGGCTATATATTTCAAAAGAATCATTTACATGCACATATACATTTTTGTCCAATCTGTGTATATTTTCAAACATATCTTTAAACATTTCTTGAGTACATGTGAAATGTATTTTATGCGTGTTATCATTACAGTCTCAGTGGAAACAGTGAAATATGTAAAAGCCACATGACTAACATCATAACAGGCTCCTAAAATACTCCAATACATGCTCTAGGTTTAGATTACTGATGATTTAAAAATATCTTCTTTGTATGGGGCTCTACAAGGATTATGTACTAAACCAGCATTTTTTGTTCTGTTTGCCCCCTTCAGTCCCACTTCTCCAGACGTGTCAGTGCTTTCCTTCCTCAGCTGCCACTACACCTCAATCCATGCCACATGAGAAGAGCCCCCATGGGCAGCTGTCCTCACATTCCCTGCCACCCCCTACGGATAGCCGGGCCTTTTTTCAGCCGCTCCAGACACAACAACATCAACTCCTTGCCAATCACTGCCAGCGCTGAGCTGAAGGTTTTCTAAGCTGCCGGATGAAACCTGACATGTGGGCCGTCCTTGGGACACGTGTCAAGAACTTCCCCATAATGGTAAATTCGGTCCGTTTGGGTCCTTACTTAGCTCAGAGTCTGGGACAGCTGTCCTGTGGCCCCTCCTCAATCCCAGATCGCTGCACTGCCCTGAACAATTTGTTGATGTTGCTTCCCAGAACCAGGTGCGGATTCTGATCGCTCAGCATTTTCTTTGTGGTTCCTTCCCCTCCCCCTCATCCTTCTTCTTCTTCTTCTTCTGGGGGAGTACACATTTGGGTTTGAAGTCAAATCAATCAGGAGGTTGCAGTTCCCTTGTTGGTCATACCTCCACTAGCACCTGCTCTCCAACTCCCGAGCTCTCTCCAACAGCATAATTATAGCTGTCAATCACCACGGCCGAGCTAAACTGAAGCAAACTGCAGCCAGGCCTACTCAGCTTAATCATACACGAAAATAAATCCATCTCACTTTTACCTCAGAATATGCTCACAGATATCAAAGTAGCCTCCATAAATCCCAATGTATTAGATGATATTCTTTCCCAATAGTGCATTGGAAGAATATACTATATTTTCAGTCAGTGAGTCCCATTGCTCTTAAAATCCCAAGCAAGCCATTCCATATCCTCAAAGTAATAGTAAAAACTGTTTGAAAGGACTGTCCTTAGAGGGGGTGGCAGATCAGGTACAGTCCCTGAAACACTATGCCAGAATAAATGTTCCTGAATGTGCTTATCAGATGTAACTGCAACGCACTTGTGGGAATTACATCTGAAAACCCCAAATTTTCCCAAAGTCTTCAAACAAGACTCGGCGATAAAACTTTGTTCTGAATGCAAAATGTGAAGGAGGCCTTCGGGGGAAGACCTAAGCCTCACTGATAACATTCTGCACACATTCACACTTGTACCTTCTCAATATGCAGTACCCGGCGTATTAGTGCAGGCGAAAATATGCTTAGGAATCGGGAACGCCGGGCCCCGTTGCAGATAAACAGTGCAACCCTGAGTGATTTCATTAACACACGAGGAAGACAGATTGTGCAAGGCAGGCTAAATCCACAGGTACGTTTCTAAAGGGCTTTAACCTGCCAAAGTGAGAAGATGAGACCATATCTCCAAGGAGAACTGCTTATCACAGAATGAATGCAGAGACTAAAGGACAGGAGGTAGTTGAGCACTGGGTGACAAAGAGTCTGTTTCTTTTTCATAAGTGGGCATGACTAAAAAACATCAGCAAAAATCGATCGCTTGAACCCGCGCAAAGACTCAAAATTCACTTAAATATTGAGAGAGAATAATGTACTCATCACAGGTATTTACTTGTCACTGAGGCAAAGCACAACCTAACCGCAGCATCCGTTAATTCATTTAGACCACGGCAAAGACTTTCAGGCAGATTAAAACTCAATTCAAGGGAGGGGAAACTAGCTGGGAGAAATGTAAGCTGACAGTAACTGACATCTTCACAAAATGCATGGCAGGGAAGGGTGTGCAGGCTGAGAATGGAAAATAAATTGAGGAGAGCTGCGAGTGCAGAGCTGGGTATGGTTGCGCATAATGTCCAACAAAACAAGCTAATTGATATTCACGAGTTACGCTGACCGATATATTCGGTGATGCTAAAAGCCGGTGTGCACCTGGGAATAATGGATAATAATGGAGGGGGGGTATACATTATAAGTGCTGCATTATTTAACTTGTATCCCTTGAGGGTTAAAGTGAAACTGAAGGAGGGAGTATCAATAAGAAAGAGGCAGAGAAAGAGAAGAGGAGATGCTCTGAGAGATATTTGACTGGAACTTGAGTGCATACTGAGTGTGCTGGTAAAGTTGGCTCTCGGTGCACATTCACAGACATGGTAGATCACACAGCACACAGCTGCAGGCCTCACTGGAAAGCACAGCACCCTGGCTAGTGCAATATAGGAAGATGTATTCCTAAGGCATCTGGGGCTTAAACCTGTAAAGACCATGCAAACAAATGTTCTCAACCACCTTGGTTTTCATACTCTGCGGTGTGTAAGGGCTGAGACCGGGCAGATTCTCCACATTTGCTGAAATAAAACTCTGGTGTCAGGTACGGTCACTTCTATAACCACAGTAAATGACAAATCAACACTTAAGGAACCATCAACAAACTGTCTCCTAAGCAGCAGTTAGCAGCGCTCCATCCAGAGAAAGCTGGATTCAACTTCATTAGATCCTTTACCTCTCTTTACCTCTATAAAGGATCTAATGTAGTTTACTCACACAGTACACTCTAAACTCTAAGCTTGAGAAAACAGATGCTGCGTGTGATTTTGATATCACTATTTGCACAGCAGATTGTATCTGAATGATGGTTTCAGTATATCAAAACATGGGTAACTAAACAGATTTGTTGGGTCGCACTGATTACCGGTTTTCCCACCCTAGGACAGGCTTGCTTTCAGTTTCAAGATGATGTCTGTTTGAATAAGGCATATTATCACATGACTCCCTTTTTCATTCAGCTGCTCATCTCAAACTACAGGCCAATGATTTATACAGGACATGCTGCATCGAGACCGGCAAGGTCAGAGGGAATTAAAAATTGGCCTCCAGGGCAGAAGCTGCATGGATTTGTGCCAAATAGTTCTGTAAAATTTAGTTAGCTCCAAACACATTATTTTGTCTGCCTCTGCCTCTCCTTTTTGATGCAGAACACACTGGAGCAGCTAACTGTGTAATGAGCTGTTTACCCTGCTGCACTAGAGGTCAGTCTAGACTTGGTGATGAGGTTCCCTGTCTTCATGAGGAGGGTAACACTGCTTTAGTGACACTATTAAAACAATTTCGAGGGATCAGCTGGATTTAGTTGGGTGACTAATGGATCCGTAGCAGTTCAATCAGCAGTTATTCACACTGCTGAGAGCACACATTGGTGGCAGTAGTGGTGCAACACATGCGACAGACTGTGGGAACAACAGGCAAAGTCTGTTGTTTATGTCAGCTCTGATCAAATGGGTTAGGACGCTAAACTAACCAGTTACAAGCAGGTCACAGAATTAGATCACTACCTCGCGTATGTTGGATTAAGACTCCAACTCAGATCCTAATTAGGAGTAAAGTGGCCCTGTTGAATGACAGCGAAACCATGCTGTTGCGAGCGCTAGCAGCACCCAAGGGCTCTGCTTTAGTTCAGTGGCTCATTTGGCTCCAGGCCTGCTGATATTTAGCACATTAGCCGTGACACTTTTTTTTTTTTTTTGCCTGTGCAGTATCATCAGATTGCAACGTCTGACCTAGTATTAACCATTTCACTAAAAAGGTCAGACTCTGGGTCCTGGCCTATCTCACCAGATGGACTATTTTAGTGAATTCCCCGGAGAAAAAGAGGCAAAACAAACAGAAAACATCCTCATCCCAGGAGAGATAAGGCTGGACAAAGCCCCCTCCCTGGGCCCCTGGCCTATAGGACCTAAAGGACATGATAACTGCACACTGCCCAACACAAACACTCAGACAGCCCAATTAACCTGCAAAAGAATGCTTAGGGGAGCAAATCATATGAATAAGCATTTGTCGATATTTACACAACACTATCAGGACCGGGTTATGGCCTTGTCAATAGCGTGACTTGGTATTGTTTCTGTATGTGGAAGAATCATTGATGATCCTGTCTCTGAGGAGGGATGAGTGAAGTCCTCTGCCGATAGATCCAAAGGCAAACTTCCTGTACTTGCTTTCCAGTCAAGGATACAGTGACCATGGGTTCATATGTTGTACTTGGATTGTACACACAGACATACACAAAGATTGCAGGCTTTTGTGTAGAACTTTATGCATTGCTGGGCCAAAGAAAACACATCTAGCAGAGGAAATCCATGGCCAGGAGTTGGCTGGCTGCTCTCCGGCAGAGGGTTCAGATGTTTCTCTCAATGCTGTGGTCAACAACTTCCTTCCCCGACATCAAAAGTATTAATCCACCATATTTCATATTGTGACTTGTCAAAGCGCGCAATAATAAAAATATCACAGCCGAGTGGTAATTGCGGGTTTCCTTTTCTATTTTGAAAAAGCAACAATAGCAAATTGATACAATTGTAGGTTGCCACTTTCAATCGCATCATATTCAGACGCAGATAGAAAATAAACTTCATTTTCTTCTCTCTGTCGTTGATCGTACATTCAAATAAGTTCTTAAGTCAAATGAGTGTATTTGCATGGACTGCACTCGGTACACATCAGGAAAACACAGACTGATAAATGCAGTTTTTGCCATTTCACTGCAGACCAGCAGTCCTTCAACAGTATACAGAATCTTATGTAAAATGTAGTATTTCAAAACTATTTCCTACCTTGGCTTCAAGCTCTCAAACAGTGGCAGTGATATTGCTCCATATGACCTACAATACACCCTACATGAGACAGAAGCTGACTTCTAATCCACAGGCCTGAGGCCTGGAAACATTTAGTTCATTGTAAATTAAATCGAACTTAAAAATATCCTCAATGTCCACCATGACGCCATTCTGTTGACAAGACATTTGATACAAGGATAACACGATAACTGACCCACCTACAAACTAGTCCATATGCAAGACCAAGCTTCACTGGGTTTTTGCAGTCCGGCTGTAGCCTTGTTTGACATATATAAGGTTTATATAAGGTTTGCAGTATGGTTTAGCATATGGGTAAGATTTAATAGCTAGCATGGCCTGTTTAGTCCTGCATAAAAAAGCTCATGAAAACACAAGGCTGTATTTGCCTCTCCTGTTCATATTATGTTTTGGTGCTGGTGGGATAAAGGGCAGGGGTTTGATTACAATTTCATGTATCTTCTGAGGGGGCGATGCCATGTGATTGGGTGGAAGCTGTTGGGAGGATTAAAAGGCCAGGCTTGGGCTGGAGGGTGAGAGTGCTGCACTCTACGCACGAGTGGAAACACCTTAATGTGCAAGAGCCTTGCAGTCGGCAAACTGCTATTGAATACAGATGACTCAACCATAACACACGGTGAAAGGAGAAAAGCTGAAAAAAAAAAGAAAAGCAGTGAATGTGTGACGTGATGAACCATGAAATATATAAAACAGGCATCATCTGCCATTTCAAATGCAATAGCTTTTTTGACAGTTTGCCAGGGGAAATAACCGACAGGCAGATAAAGATACAAGAAAAACCACAATCCTCTATGTTAGAACAGAAAAAAAGTGTCTTTACTGAATTCCAATAGGGGTTGCTATTCGAAGATAATGTTTCAATTTTCTTTAAGTAGATATCTGGATTCTACCCGTACAATTTCTATCCTGGCAGAGAGTTATGTGCATGGACAAAGAAGGACATCTCTATCTATAAGTACATGGCATTTGGCAGGTGGGACCCCGATAAATATTAATATAAAACTGATGCCTATTCATAAACTGTCCAGAGAGGTGTGAAATAATAGCATGTGACGGCCATGATGGGATCAGGTCTCCTCTGCAGGGCTCTACAAAGGAAGTGGGCCAAAACCTAACAGAGGCGAGCCTGGCTGTCGCCCCCCCTGGGTCCACAGCTTCAAAGCCTAGAACGACCACTTGCATTTATAATATGTCATCTCAGCCATTTCACAGTGGAGTCGGACTGATATATCAGGCCCACAGTGGCCTTTTATTACAGATTGGATATGTCAGTGTTGTCCACCTCAGATATGATGGATGTAGATTGATTGCATATTATGTGTAACATTTTAGCATGAAAATGATCAAATATGGTGATAGTGAATACTGGGACACAATCAGCTAACAGAAATTACAATCCAAAAATATACATATCCTGGATCAGCCTGCAAAAACCCATTATAGTTGAAGCTTAGTACTCAGATAAACGAGTGCCGGCCGTGTTTGTTGTGCTGGGTCTCCTCCAGGGACTTTTTGAACCACTGACTTCAAAAAGTGGCAAAGATTTGTAAAGACCTGCCCTCATAATCACAGAGTCTATCTGCCTCTCTTCCTCTCTCGTCCCAGAGATGGACACAGCCACACTCTTGTAAACACCGGGTGCTGCAGCCTGGTACAGACTCCTTGATCTCTCTGAAAGCCACTTCAGCCGGGGGTGTCAAGAGGTAGAGCTCTGTTTCTACTTATTACTAGTCATGCTCTCTCTCTCTGGCAAAACAACAGGAGGGGAAACAGGGTGGAGACGCCCATGGAGGGAGAGGCTGGAGGTCTAAATGAATTCCACATGTTCCCCGAGAGGAGACTTTCCAGGCGGCCTCGGCTTGTGCGACTGGTGGGGG
>OMKZ01034644.1:0-19048 GCA_900302535.1 Neoniphon sammara | reverse complement strand
ATAAACTTTGATTGATGGAAAGAGGCAGAGATGAAAGGATGTGGAGAGAGAGAGAGAGAGAGAGAGAGAGAGAGAGAGAGAGAGAGAGAAGGATGGAGCCGGGATAGAGGAGTGAGGTGGGGGTTGGGTGAGGTGAGGGCTGGATGGAGAAATAAAGGATGGACAGATGGACGGAGGTGTGGATGAGAGCCGTTCAGCTGCTGTAACTCAGATGAACGACGGCAGCCGATGTTCCTGACAGGCAGAGAGATGCAGCACAAACCAAACCAACCAGACCGCTACGGAGGCCAGAAGGGCTCATTTTTTACTTTGTGACATTTCAAAAGTTCACTGTAAATTAGCTTGACAGCTGGATGGAAGCAGAACTAATAGTGAGCTGGTTCTTCTCCTGCTTGTCACAAAGGAAACTCTCAGTGTCCATCAGTCTGTTTTATCTGCTCTGCTGAGTCCTGGGACGCCGCAGGGCTCCTGCTCTGTCTGGTTTACATTTTCTTGTATGTTTCTCTTTATGGCCACATTATCTGTACCTTCACTTGTATCTTTGCCCTGGTGGCAGGCGGGGCCTGGGAATACCTCAGAGGAGCGGGATAAACATACACTCGTGAATATATATGTAAATATTGTATACTGGTATTACCGCCTGCACACTCGGCCATAACAGCACTTCTACATATCAGGACACTGTCATGATTCTGTGTTTTTGGACTCTTGTGTTCTTGTGTTTGGGACTGTTTATTTTGGACTTGTGTTTTGGGGTTTTAGTTCTGTCTCTGGACTTTTGTATTTCTTGTGTTTCTTGTTTTGGTTTTCTGTCCCTGCTCTGTTTGGCCTACTGTTTCCCTGTAGCCCTTCCCAGCCTGTGTTCCCCTGCACACCTGCCCTGTGTTAGTCTCGTCAGCCCTGCCCTGGTCTTGTTGCCTGCCACACCCTCATTGTCTCACTTGTTACCCAATCCCAGTGTTTCCCTCCTGTTCCTTGTGCCTCCCCACTCCAGGTGTGTCTTGTTCTGTGATTAGTTCCCTGTGTATATATACCTGTCAGTTTCCTTTGTTCTCTGTTGGATCGTTTGTCATACTACCTTGTCTTGCTACCAGTGTTCCTCGTGCCTCGCTCCCGTGTTTTTTTGCCTGTTTCTTTGTTTTTGGATTAAATAGTTATTTTTCTTCGGTTCCTGTGTCTCGGCTCTTGCATTTGGGTCCACTTGCCTTAGTAAACCGTGACACTCTTCTGATACCAGAGCCAATAACGATAATTTCAGTTTTGTCCTCATTAAGTTGCAAAAAAATGTTGTTCATCCATTTATTAATAGCACACAGCCAATTTGTCACCTGCAGGCTGCATAAAAGTGAATGGCATATCGAGCCAAAACTTAACAGTAACTGCTACCACGCTGCTATAAGCTAACACTAGCCAACTCCATATCGGTCCATGTCACTGACGAAGTTCACATTTAGGTTAACGGGCGCACTGTTACAAAGAATGACTTACCAAGGGTCACGGCGATCCACGGTCATTTTTGTCACGGGACCAGAATCTGACGAGATGGATGGACCGCTCCCACCAATGCACTTCCCAGTCCCTGGCACTGATCCACGAGAGCGCCTTGGTCCTCTCCTCTCTCTCGGTGCTATCCGTTAGCCCCGACAGCAATTTGCCCCTGGAAGTGGTGACAGAACTCAGCCAAGCCACCGGAACAGTTCTAGCCTTCCTTTCAGCTATGGCGGTCGCTCAACCCTGGATCATCTCCTGGCAGACCCTGCTTCAGAGGGACATGTGGCTCCACATGTCAGGTAAGATCCCCGAGCAGATGCGGTGACCGCTGCTCGAAGGCCCCATAAGCCCCACTGGCTTATTTGGGCCCCATCTCAAAGATTTTGTGGAGAGGCTGAAATTGACTGACAAGGAGGCAGACAGCATTCAGCGCCACACCTCACTGGGCAGACAGAGTAAACCCTCCCAGCGGTCTGGCCACTGGCGACGTTAGGATTCCTGTTCCTGCCATCGCCGCCCTCCTTCTGCCTCGGTCCCCTCCTCCTCACATTCCAACCACCACCCCCGGCTTCCTCCTCCTGGCCACCAGCAGCCTCCTCTGCATGCCCCCCGGCCAGGAAGCGTCTGGCTTGCTCCTGGTCGAATCCTCCGGAGCCTACAAGGAAGCAGAGAAAACTAGGATGGGACGCGGAGGTTGCATGTGATGACTACAAACACAATGGCCCTTTTCAGGGCCACGTTCCTGTACAAAAAGAGCATCTCTTCCTTCCTAATAAGGCTATAAGATCTCACCTCCCGCATGCATCCTCCACTGTTGGTCATCGGGCTCCACCCGTTTCCCTCCCCTTTCACACTTCCACAGCCACCAGTTTTCCTAACGCGCCGCTGTGTGAATCTATTCACTCTGCAGCCGCCGGCCCCATGGATCCACTGCTGCATGAATCCACGCGTTTGCACATCGTTATGCATGGTTATAAGCGGGGTTAATGCACAGTGTTCAACCTATCGCCTTTCCCCCGCTTCCCTCCTCTCCTACCCATCTTCCTGATGCGTCCAAGAGTGCAGACATTGAACGTTTTTCCCCGCCGCCATTCTCCCTCTTGGACCCATGCAACCACAGCACAGTGTGGATGCTGCCACACAATCCTCACCCTCCCCAAGCCAGCCCTTTCATCAGCAGCCCCCCATGGGCTGTGACTCCCGCTGACATGGCGGACACAGTGGTGGCGAGGGCCATGTCATTCCTTTCCCACATGTGGACGACAGCTTCTCATACCGTTCGCCCATTACGCAAGGTGGCAGCCCCTCTGTACAGACAATGCCTGGCTGGACAGACTGATTTACAGAGGTTACGCTCTCCAGTTCACTTCTCCCCCTCCTCCCTTCAATGGAATCCAGGAGACGGTGATGACGTCACAAACAAACACCATTGCGTTGACAGCAGAGGTGTCAGAATTGTTACTCAAGGGAGCGATTTCTGTGGTCTCGCCGGACCAGAGCAATACGGGATATTATTCCCTATACTTCCTGGTCCCCAAGAAGACAGGCAGGATGAGACCGATCCTCGACCTGTCTCTCTTCAACAAACACATAGTGAAGAGACCTTTTCACATGCTCACTGTCAAACGTGGTGGAATGTGTGCGCCCGGGCGATTGGATCACTTCCATTGACCTGAAGAATGCTTATTTTCACGTCTCTATCATTCCCAAACACAGGATGTTTCTGTGTTTCTCCTTCTGGGGGGTCCGGTATCAATACAACTGTCTCCCCTTCGGTTATTCTCTGGCCCCCTGCACTTTCTCAAAGTGTGGGGAAGCAGCGCTCCAGCCGCTACGGAGAGAGGGCATCAGAGTCCTGTTCTACTTGGATGACCTGATTCTGCTAGCTCCCTCCCAAGCCACGGTGGCCTGTCAAACAGCATGCCTCATGGAACACCTGTCCTGGCTGGGGTTTGCCATAAACTGGAAGAAGAGCGCTCTGCTCTCCTCTCAGCCAGTTATCTACCTGGGCGTGTGTCTGGATGCCACCAGCATGAAAGTCACCGTCTCCCAGCTCAGACGGGAATCTCTCTCCTCTCTCCTCGACTGGGTCCTCCCCTGCAGAGTCGTAACGGCTCTGACAATCATGCAGCTGTTGGGCATGATGGCAGCCAGCCATGTTGTAGTGCCTCTGGGGCTGCTTCACATGAGACGCTTGCAGAGATGGTTTGCCCGGCTCCACCTCGACCCATCACACCACAGACGACGCATGGTGCTTATTCCTCCATCGGTAGGACTGGACCTAGCCTACTGGCGGAATCCCCAAACACTCACAGTTGGGGTTCCCCTGGGTCGAGTGTTTTCATGGATGGCTCTCTTTCTGATTAGGGCGGAATGTGTCAGTCCAACGCTGTGGACGGGAGATGGCTTCCCCAGCCCTGCCGACACATCAATGTTTTGGAGCTCTACACAGTGTTACTGGTGCTTTGACATTTCCTCCCTCTGATCCGGAACAGCCATGTCCTTGTGTGGACAGACAACCACACAGCAGTGGCATACATAAACCGACAAGGAGGCGTGCGCTCCTCTCAGCTACTGGGTGTAGCCAGGAGACTCCTGCAGTGGGCCCATCAGAACCTCCGGTCCCTCAGGGCCTCTTACATCCCTGGTGTGGAGAACACGGCGGCGGACATCATGTCTCGAGGCGGTCCTCGTCAGGGAGACTGGCGGCTGCATCCCGATGTGATCGAGCTGGTTTGGGCTCGGTTTGGCAGAGCAGAGGTGGACCTCCTCGCCTCCAGAGTGAATGCACACTGCCCGCTTTGGTTCTCCCTGTGTTGGAAGGACAACCCTCCCCTGGGAACAGACACATTCGCTCACCAGCTGTGGACGAAAGCTCTGCTTTATGCCTTTCCCCTGATTCCACTCATTCCCCATCTGCTGGAACACATACGGGAAGAAGGTCTCCACGTCACCGCGGCAACTCCCCTGGCGAGAGGACGCTTTCCAACACTGGTGTCAGGAAAAGACAGTGGATCCCATTTCATGCCCACCGGCGCACATCCTGTCTTTCCTTCAACTTTTGGTGGACAGACGTCTAGCCCCTTCCACCATCAAAACATATGCCTCAGCTGTTTCCTCGTGCCATGAGGGTTTTGGCGATAGGACAGTGTTTAATCACCCCCTGGTTAAACGTTTCATGAAAGGTGTTGCCAGACAGAAGCCAGTGACACATCCTCTGGCCCCACAGTGGGAACTGCCCTTGGTACTGAAAGCCCTGGCCGAGCCTCCTTTTGAATCTGCTGTCTATTAAAACAGCACTCCTCCTGGCTCTCACTTCAGCAAAAAGTGTGAGTAACCTCCGTGCACTTTCTGTCTCTCCTTCGTGCCCCTGCATCCGTGGAGACAGCAGTGCAGCTACGCTACACCCTAACCCTGCCTTCATGCCTAAGGTAATAACCACCTCTTTTAGATCAAGAGTTATTTCCCTGGAACGTTTTTTCCCACCCCCTCACAAAGATGAAGGTGAAACGGCTCGTCACTTTCTCTGCCCGGTGTGCGCAATATCCTGTTATGTGGCACACACGGCTGCTGTCAGGAAGATGCAACAACTCTTTGTTCATTACAGAGAACAATCAGCGGGCACTGCATTGTCTAAACAGCATCTGTCTCATTGGCTGCGTGAAGCTATTACACAAGCTTACGCATCCGCCAGCCGAGAGCCCCCGTCTGGTCTCCAGGCTCATTCCACCCCGGGACTGTCTCCATAGAGAAAATTTGCATGGCAAATTTCCCTGCCATCCCTGCTCCCTGCCATCTATGACACATGCTGTCCTGGGAGCTGCAGTAGAAGGGTGATTTGGACAGTCAGATTGACAGGTCAGTCATTCCTGTTCACAAGCTGACATACACTACTCTTACTCCCACATATCACTGGTTATATCTCAGGCCCACTTTTTCGTCCGCCACTGCTCTCTTCAGTGGCGGCTCATATGTGGCATTATATGTGTTTATTTGATATTACTCTTGTCTGGATGTGGGTTGTTGCCTGGTTCCACGGAACCAGTGGGGCATTGACTACATCCAGTTCCACCCTATCCCATTAGCAATAGCCCTTGAGGACAGAGCCCCACATGAAATAGAACGATGGATATGTATTGTATCTCTAGATTCTATGAATGTGGGGCACAGCCCTCAAGTTTTTGGCCCCACCGGTTCCCAGAGGCACTGAAGAAAAGCTTGCTTCGGGGAGCAGATTGTACGCCACACACTGTTTCTATACAAATAGCGGGGACGTCGGTGGGGCCCTTCTGGTGGGAAGGGCATACATGAAGTCTTCAGTACTGCGCATGCGCGCTGGGGGATGCACCAATAGCGTTAGTCCTTGAGGGTTGCGCCCCACATTCATAGAATCTAGAGATACAATATGTATCTATCCATTAAATTTGAATACTTGAGATTTAAGTAATATTTTGACATTTTACACACTGCACATATTGCCATTATGACATGTTATCTGAAAAATGTAACCCTACATGCAAAAGCTCTTATATTATTTTCAACCATTATAGGTGATTTTTTGAGCGAGGACAGAAACTTTTTAGTATACCCACTGGCAACACTGAGCAACAGTAAAGTTAGTATCTGGCTGCAGACATGTGGACCAGGGCTACTATCCATATTTCCATAGTGGATTTAATTTTGGGGAGGAATGACATATTGGTTTATCCGTGGTTGAGAAATGTTTGTACTTTTGCTGAGGTTTTGCCGGTCATCTCTGCTGGTTGATTGCCCTGGTGTTTCTTCTCTGGGATTTGCCTTTGGACTTCCCCTTTTACATTTTGGGAATGAAATCTACAGCAGTGGAGCACTACTGATTGAAGAAAATACTAAAGTTCTTGGTGCGTGCGTGCGTGCAAATTTTGGCAACAGAAGTGATGTGCTACCCCATTCATTCAGACAAGGAAAAGGAGACTACAAAGTTGTAAACGCTGTTTTAGAAGTGTGACCAGCATCAAAATGTTGCATGTTTGGCAGTCAGAATGGCTACCCTACCAACAACAAGTTTTACCAAATTCCGATGGGATCACGGCTGTCTATATTGCAAACCATCAAACATATTAATGAAAATTGGACTGAGGAAACGATCAAAAATGCTCACATAATATATAAATATCGGCAGCTGGAATTCTGAACCAAGAAGACACTAGATTGACATCATTGAGTTACAGGGAAAGACACATTTTGATGTGATGAGGGAAGTAATAACTTAAAGGGGAGAAAATTACTGTAAAATAGAAGAAGATTTCATGTTTGCACAACAACTATATCATTTAACTCTGAACAAGCTAGAAAAGCAACAGGACAAAATAATACTCACCCTGTCATGCAGGCACAATTCACTGTGAGGACGTAGTTCTCTGGTTTGTTTTCCTATGACCCATGCCTCCTACATAGTGGTCTTGTGTCCTTGTCTTTGACTTGGAAGGACTTCTGACTGCAAGACACAAAACTCAGAGTCTATGTCATGGTATTTGACATTCTGTACATGACCACAGACAACATGGCTGTAAGCATCCAGTGGCTTGTATGCTCGTAACGTCTCTCTGTTGTATAAACTGGGTTTCTTCACCAAATACGTGCATATATATGGCCACTGGATATTGGGCCACTTAGTAACGTCTTCCACCCACTCGGTAATACCACACGTATCTGGAAGTCGGTTGCCTTTTGTCAAGTTAATTTGTTCGGGTAGTTTTTGCGATCTTTCGTGGTTAATCCCCTTGCTTAGCTTGACAAACTATTACACTCTGCCATACTTCCGTTGCCAAAATGAGCGCGCATCTTTACCTACGTCATTACTGTTTACAAACACTAAAAGGGTCTATAGCCATCATAAAATGCTTATCAATTGATGTTCCACAGTGGTGAGTTCTGATTGTGTCAGATGACTGTATGGGTTCCCACTACTGGGGATGCTTGTCATTTGGACTCTGTGGGAGACTGTAAATGGAGGTGCAGGGTCTTTATGTCTGCCGTCCCAAAGGGATTCCCATGGAAAATGGGAATGAGTCTTCACCTTCTGCCAGTGGTTCCAGGTAGTGGGATCCACTGAGGACAGACTTGGGACTGCCTGTTTGACTAAACAGCAGCCTGAGGTGGTGATCCAGGAGCTGGCAGAGGGTGGCATGGCAGGGGGAATCCCACAGTGCACCAACCCCAATTAGACACAGCAGGGGAAGATGGACCAGAGCTGGTCCTAGGCATAATTCTCTAAGGGACCCACGAGCCATGTAAACCAATTGCTATTGCCACACAGTCACACCTGACACCAGTGCTCCCACTACAATCCTCCCTCCTTTCAAACAGTTTGTGCATAATAAACAAGCAATATTTATTGAATATTTTCTATAAGATCTTAAGAGAAGTGAATATTAACATTAACATAATAAACTGTAGAAAATATAAAATGTAGAAAGTAATAAAATATGACACAACTTTGGCTCTGCTGCCTGGTAATCAGTCCAGTCACAATATTATACAATCATCTTTAGCTATACCATGTAAACATAAGCCTATGGGCTACGGCTGCAGCTATATGTCTTGCCAATCCATTGCTCTCCATCCTGCCATCCATCCTGAGTTGGAGTCCAAAGTTGCAACTAAACCTTGACTAAAAGATTAGATAATCATTGTGTTGTTTTAAAATTATATGCACCTTTGAGGAGTGCCATCATGCCCATACATTGTCTGGCCTGGTCTCCACAAAGGCTTCTGCTGGAAAGCACGAGTTTACATTCATGCACGCGCATATGAACGCATGTTCACGTGCAACATGATTATCTTTTCCGAGCTGCAGTTTATAACCATTGCCCATTGGCGTTTATCAAATGTAATAAATAGTTGTATTTCACTCTCACTTTTGTCTGGCACAAAGTCACAGAACAAGCAAGTGTACAGGGTTAAGAAAAATGGTATTTCACAAAAGAGTCATTAAAATGCATGATGCAGTAAATTCATGATGTAAAAGACTGATAAATAGTGATTGATAAAAAAAGCTCATGGGTAAAAAAAAGGGTTCAAATGATTTAAAATGTCCATTGTTTAAAGTTATTTACAAGGTTAAAAATTAGGAAGACTGCATGTAAATACGTTAACAGTAATAAATGCCCCCTACATTTTATTTTATTTTCTGTTGTGCAAATACTGCAAATGACTGTTTTTTCTGAGTGTGTACCACTGTAACCCACAAGGTGGCGCATCTGGATGAGGAATACTATAGATTAGTATATAGTATATATTAATACCATATAGAGTGCAGAGGCAGGAACCACAGAATAACTTCAGCGGTCAACTCGAACACATCTATGTGCTCTCTGGTTGATATTCCTCAATACTCATCTTATACACCAAATTCTGAGTTAAGAGTGTAAACCACCTCAAATAGGTTTGGTTGAGTCGATTGATGTTTTTGTGGAGAAAAACGTTAGTTATGAGTCAACAGGTGTTTCCAAACAGTATTAGCTAAGCTGGTGGCATTTAGCTAGCAAAGCCACAGCCGTGTAGTCAGTGAAATGAGGTAAAGGTGCAAGGGGTTTCTGTGGTTTATCTCATCAGTCAAGAAAATAATGTTTATGTTCATTCTTGTTTATGTGAAATACTGTGTTAAGGTTAATGCAGACATCTCGGTGATGTGCAATACCATACAAGAGTTAAGCTTCTACTTGAGTAACATTATTTTGTTATGCTCAGTAAAGTTACTAATTGTCATGACAGACATGTAAAGATGTATAAACTTTATTGGTAACAAGGGCTTGAGACACTTGTGAGTGTAAACAAAATATGTACTTGTTGCTAGAGCAGGAGTGTCAAACTCATTTTCTCTGAGGGCCACATCGGCATAATGGCTGTCCTCAAAGGGCCAGATGTAACTTATAAATGTAACAAAATGTAACCAAATGTAATAAAAAATAAATGTAACTACTCCTTAATGTTAAATAATTCTGAATGTATTACTTATTCAAGTTAAAACATTACAGTTGCATCAATATTTGATCCCATAACTTCGCGGGTAACACAATCGACATGCATTGTAAGATATGTAGTTTTTGGTCAAATCACGCTTTTGACCTATTTATTTTTGAACACTAAAACCTTTTAAGCTTTCGCGGGCCACATAAAAGGACATGGCGGGCCACATTTGGCCCGCGGGCCTTGAGTTTGACACATATGTGCTAGAGGTACTGTCTAATGTACATGTGTTAGATTTAGTTTATTTGGGTTATTGGTTTATTTTAAATGTGTAAGCAGTGAAAGAGAAATGCAGAATTTATGGGTAATTATGGAACCCTTGATATAATATGTTTTGTAATGTTTAGTTTTATTGTGATTATTTATTGGTGAATGGGTTTTCACATGGACTTTTATGGTCTCGTTACAAGTAACTCATTCACACCAAGTGTTAAATGTGTGAACATTAAGTGAATGTTTATATTTGATTAATTTTGATACATGCAGAATAAATTCAGCGGTCAACTCGAACACATCTATGTGCTCTCTGCCTCTTTCTTCTAAACTCAGAGTCAGGGGAGCAACACAAGCAGGACACAGACAGACCAAGAGATGCACTGCCCAGCTAGGTTAGTGAGACAGACAGAGAGAGATGCAAGCTAGAGCATCATCACAAATAACATTACTGTCATTTGCTGACATCAACCTTGGAAAAGAGAACATAAGTTGAGGCTACCTGATTGCTTGATCCTGCAATTCACTCGCATGGTGTTTTTCCTCTTTTCGTGACCAGAAGGATAGTTCCACTTCACCCTCCCATCAAAGTTGCAAACACTGACACCTGCTTTGACACGAGGGGGATGCGGAGCCCTTGTGTAATTTGCGTGTATAGGGTCGCCCAGCGCTGAGATGGACCAACTTCTCTCTAATGAAGGTGTGTGGGCAGTCCCAGTCGTGTTAGTGAAGAAGAAAATGGGCACATGGAGGTTTTGTGTGGATGTCCTTGTTTGGATGCGGGATAGGCATTCAAAGCTGAGTGATATTGGACCTGAGTGGTATTTCTTCTCTCCCTAGCCTTTTTTAAAAAATTAATTTTTTTTTTTTTTTTTTTTTCAAGGGAAGTCTATGAGAAGACCTCTCAAACCCAGAAGTCTTCTGAAGTCTTCCTGCACCTTCATACTTTAAGGTAGAAACTTCATTCAAACTTTAAACAGGCTCGCACAAATGGTCAGTCAGAGGAGGAGGAGGAGGAAAACAGAGGAGAAAATTGTAGTTCTAAATGTTTAATAAATACAGTAATACAGAGAGCACCTGTACAGTATTCACATAACACATACACATACCCACACACACACACACACACACACACACACACACACACACGCACACACCCACAGATAGAGCACACAACAGCTATAGCACACATTGCATCAACAAACACAGTGCTGTTGAGAGCCATGGATTCAAAGAGTTTGACTATCACACTTTATACTGTCAGCCATGTTGGCTCCACTGTTCCGCTCTAGGGCCGTTGCTATAGAAACTGATTCTGTTGTCCAGGTTATCACGACAACGTTTGGGAGGATGCTGTTCCTTATTCAAAGCCAAGACTTATAGTGACACCAACATGGTGGCATAACCGCGTAAAATAGTACAGCCAGAACAACCCATACAGACTCTGGCTCTGCTGATGTTTAAAGTGGTTGAACACACTGCAGAGTTTTGTAGATTATAAACACACAGGTAAGTCTGGTCTGGTTTATTCACAATACCTCCCCAATTGCCTCGTAACTGCTACACGGCCCACTCCTTTTCTCGGCTTTCAGTTTAATTATAATAAAAACTATCTTGTTAGTTCCCATTTAAGCAGAAAATCATGTATAGGTTTTAGTCATATATATGTGTTTTCAGATACTGTATGTCGTTTGCTATTGTGTCATTCATCCATCCTTCCTGCTGTCTGGACTTTAGAGCCTAAATTTTGAGGTTTCCACTCAGTAAACAAACATCGTTCCACTGCTGAGTGTCTCAAATGACAAATATCACATGAACACCTTTTTGACTGAACCATTACTGATGAATGTACCATGAAGCTGCAAAGAAGCCATTATTCAGCTATTACAAACGTGCTAAATATACCTCTGATCTGATTCTGATTACCAGTCTTGATCTGATTGTCGGATCTGAATCAATGAGCTGTGATGTTGCCATGTGTAAGTCAGGGGTTGCAAACATAAGATCCAGGGGCCCTCAGGGGCCTGACCCGGCAACACTGGTTAGCTGTAGCTGAGATAGCACTGAAGCCAAGGGTGCTGATGTGAACCCTCGGCTTCACCGCTGCGCTATGTGGCTTGTTGCCATGCTGAGTTGCCATGGCACATCGCCACAGTCAGACGCCATGGCAGGATCACTGCAGAGCATTTTCAGGCGTTTTCAGGCACTTCGTCTTCCTGCTCCTTTTCCTCCCCTGGCCCTTCGCCTACAACAGTCACCATGACAACAGATAAGTCAGGTAAGTTCATTGGGTAACTCAGGGTATTGCAAATTATAAAATAATAATAACAATAATAATAATAATAATAACAATAACAACAACAACAACAATCATAATAATAATAATAATAAATTAAATAAATAAATAAACAAATAAGTAAAATGCTACTACACAGTTTACTAGTTCTTGAGTTTGCATAGAGCAAACTGTAACTACTGCAATCCACTGTTCTCCATAGACCAGACATATATCATGAGGCTAGATCTTTTCACAACACAGTGTAAGCTATGTAGCAGACGTAGAAAGGGTGTAAATTGAAGGTTTTGATGACAGCACTGGCAGACAAAGACGCAGTTGCCTCGTCCACCGTGCCTGGAAGAATTCATGGTGCAGAAATTCTGCAAGCATAGCGGGGAAAATGATAAACATCACAGTGAAGCAAAAAATAAAGTCACAAGGAATATGGACAGACCAGAAAATGGCTCATTTTTTGATGAACAGTTAAGACACTGGTGATGTGGCGCAACACCACAATATCAGCACAACAGCCAATGCAGAGCTTTCAGTCTATAAGTTCATAGAACTGATCTAAATGATCTCTGTTAGAGGTGCAGGTGTAACAATGGTTGGGCTGTTGTGGTGAATAAAGCACTTGGAATTGCCCCTATGTATGAAATGTGCTATATAGATAAAGCTGCCTTGCCTTGCCTAGCAAATCACAGGGTTAAAAGAAAGACAAGAAAAGAAGATCCAACCACACATATTGGGAAAGCTTTAACTGCACATAAGGGCTGTTGGCTGCTTACTCCCTGGTCTTTTATTTAACAAATTATCAGCTGCTGCATCGCATTTCAAAAAGTGTCTCAAGTCCATCTTGTGTTCGATCAGTCTGTCTGTCTATCACAGAATCAGTGCCAGCCAATGGAAGTGCCAGCATCAGCACAGCGCTTGCTTTCATCCCTGGCTGTTACAAGTGGGTGGTGCATTTATGGCTGCTTTGTGCTCACAGGATGATAAAACAGATCGTTCATGGATTCAGGCAGAGGACAAAATGACAGTTTGCAAAACAGAAAATGAGATAGGGAATAGGGGCTTGAGCGCACTGACTCATGTAACTATGCAGAACTACACACTTTAAGTTTAAAACTGTGTAAAACTGCAAAACAGATACAGTTAACATGAGTGCAGGACAAATATACCAGCATATTATCCAGTGCACCAAAAAAAAAAAAAAAAACCCAAAACAAAATAAAACAAAACAAAAAAACACATTAACAAAACATTGCACAGTACCACTTATATAAAGATATAAGCTCAAGTTCGCACCATTCCAGGTTCGGTGATCTGGACATGCACCGTCAGTTGACCTGTCATCCTGTGCGTCATCAGGCAAAGAGACATCAGGGCTGTTTGGTTGGTCCGGAGCTTGTCCGTCAGGGATACTATGGCTGGGCGAGGCATCTGATTGGTTGTCTGTGTTGACATTAGACTCCGCCTCTTCCTGTCTCTCTGGGCTCACCTCTTCATCCTTACTTGCCAGCTCTGTGCCAGGACACACGCGCACACACACACTTATTAGCTGTGTTTGTAGTTCCAGTCCGGTGTGCAACATCAGGCTGTGTGTGTGGTTGTGTGCATGTGTGTGTGTGTGTGTGTGAGCTACCATGCACGGCGAGCTCCTTCCAGCGTTCCTTGTTGCTGGTGATGATACCAGAGAGGCGGAGCCTCAGAGCCGGCAGGTCAATGGCTGTTAGAGAGAAATCCATCTGTCCATCATCACTGTTTCCATGACGATTACTACTGTGTCTCTGCACCGCCTCCACGGTGACTGAGCCACTTCCTGTGAGACTGGAGGGGAGAGAGGGGAGGGATAGTTGTGGCTAAGTTTTATTTCTTCTCTATTTAAATTGTATCTCAGCGTTCAGAATGTGTTTAAATGCACCATTGTTTTGTTTTTCATTGCCGTGGCCAATAATGCTGAATGTCACCGAGTCTGCCTGTCTGTGAGTGACACCTTACTGTTGAAACTCGCTGTGTGAAAATCCAGGTGGAGCTTGAGGCAGCTGTTGTCGGCTAAGTGGATTCACAAGTATTAATTTCATCTAGTTTAGGGTTTGGTGTTTGTGTTTACTTGTACACACAGATGTGTAGGGATGTATTCAGGTATGGATGACAGAATTTATAGTTTATTCACCAACAGGATTTACCGCCCCTGTGTTACAGTGTACTAGCTTGTGCTGTCGTTGCTCAGCAGCAAGCTACAGTCCAACTGAAAATCTCCTAGTAAACTGCAGTCCTCCAACAGCTGTTAAGTCAAAATAATTGCCACTTAAAACTCAACCCTGCTGGATTAGCAGCATCTTAGTGGCAGTTGTTGGAATAGTGGTATTAGTGTAAGCGTCGTGGGTGCTCAGTTGAGTATGAGTGATTAATAAACACGCAGACACTTGAGCTCGTTCTCATCACTTTAGTGAGTGCACCAGACTGCCGGGCAACAGCTCCGTCTCTCTCTTTTTCTCTCTGTCCCGCTTCCCGCTCTCTCGCCTCTCTTTCCTCTTCCCCCCTTGACCCCGTAAGCGGAACTACCCAGAACAGTCTTGAGCAATAAATCTGTCGTCACTGAACTTACAATAAATTCAAGTACCAATTACCATACACACCATGAGTGTTAAGTATTAAATGAATGAGAATTACCAACCAACTAGAAATGTAGGTATCGCAAATGAAAATTAACTACTTTGCCAATCTTAACTCTTACATTAGCAATTGCAGTAATAGTAGTAACAATAGAATTTACAGTACTAGCATTAGCTACATTCATGGTTATCGCAGTAATAAAAGTAATAGCAGTAGTAGTAGTCATAGTAGTACTGTAGTAGTATAGTAGTAGCACCAGTTGTAGTAGTAGTAGGCCTTGTAGTAGTAGCAGTAGTGGTGGTGGAAGTAATAGTAGTATTAGTAGTAGTAATTGCTTTAGTAGTCGTTGTAGTATTGCTACCTAGATCTCCTGTTCCCAGTCTCTCTGGCCTTTCGCTCCTCTTCTATCAAAGGCCCAATCACCTTCTCCGTCGTGTCAACCAAAACACTGAAGGTCGGTTCCACTATGAAGTCTATGAAACCTACAGACAGACAGACAGACAAACAGACAGACGGACAGACAGACACACAGACAGACGGACACACAGGCAGACAGACCAAGGAGAGACAGGTACCGAGAGATGTTATAGGGAGAAAAGAAAAGAGTAGAGAGAAGAAGAATATATTACTATATTACTGACAAATTTAATCGTTCTATTATTATTTTCTACATATAATAAACTTAGTTCATCCAATTCATTTCAACATCCTCATAACCAGTTCTTGACCAGCAGGTGTCACTGTTGGTTCGGTGTTGAGAGCGTTCCTGTCATGTGACGGGCGGCTCAGAGGTCTTACAGGACACAGGATGGCAGCGCAGTGGAGCTCTTCAGACCAGCGGCGCATTTCTAAGTGCATAGAAATGCACCTTTCCTGAATAAAATGGACTATAAGGACTAGAAATACCCAGTGAAAACAGGCTGTACTTACATTGTGCTCCATCAGCCAAAACAACAGCATACCAAGCCACAGTATTTGCTCTGGAGAAACAATGCTGGTGCCGTCACTGTACTTTTCCTCTTCTATTTTATACATTCTTCATTTTCACTCCAGAGCAGCATTAAAGCAGCCATGTTTTTATTGTTGAGGATCTTTCTCTTTCCATGTTGAGGATCTTTCTCAGCCAGTGTCTTGACTTGTGATGGTTGGTTTGATAGCCAGCTGATGGGAACTACAGGCCTCCCCCTCTCTTGCTCTAGCCTAAATATTACCTAAACATCTGATCTTATTAATTTTATGTTTTCTGTTAATGTCATAGCAGACTTCATGTTCATTTGTCACATGATATTTCAATGGCAGGTAAGAAGTTCATCATCCCACCGTAACTCTTGCCTTGAAAAAATTACAATGATGCACATGTAGGCCTACTAATCAACAAGTGCAAACTGTATGCTGGTTGGTAGGTAGATCATCGAATATACATGTGCTTCTGCAAACTAAACATCTATAGTATTTTTCCACTGTTTTTTTTCCTGCAAAATTTGCACACAGAAGTACAAAGTAGCTCTGGGTTCATCCTCACCCAATAACATGAATGCTGATGGAAGCTGTGCTACACATCGACTCCACAGCAAGCCCTTATACTGTCTTACCAGGTGTAGATATTATCTGTCGGTGCTGTAGCACCATCTAGTGGCTATTCCCTGTCAGTGTCTGTATACAGACTCCAGGTTGGGAGGTACAAGATAAATAGCATTTCATTTATCATATTTAGAGGCAAAATTTTTACACCACAACCCAGGTTAGGTTTAGGTTTACACATAAGGTTATAAATGTTCAGGTCAAGCAACAGGCATAGGAAACCAGACAAACATATCTTTTAGGCGTACTCTCAACAAGATTTTCCCCAAAACAAACACAGAGCAGCTGGATTGACTTGGCTACTTTGAAAGCTGTAAATCTCAGCAGCCATTGCAGAGCCAGTGGACAGACTGCTGATCAACATGTGTGAATCCTGCTGCTGTGTTATGGGTATTTGCACATTTTGACCAGAAAATCATGACATGTTGTACCTTTAATGGTATCTGCAGTACTAAAGGCACCTGTAATAGTAACTTTTTGGTTGGTTTAATGTGGCCTCTAATTATCTGTGACTGATGGACGTTCTTACCTATCTGTGATTGGGCGATCATCGTGGCTTTGCGGTCACAGAGCGGAGAGAAAGGAAGGCCGAGCTCCACCTCTTTATCTCCCTGGAAACAAAATAATTACCATATAAACATAGGAAGGGTTAGTTTGTGTGTGTGTGTGTGTGTGTGTGTGTGTACCTGTCTAAAGAACTCTTCCATCAGACTGTGGGTCCAGCGGTAGTGCAGCGGCCAGGCTTTGGCAGGATGACTAATGTCTGCAGCATGAAGCATCAAAGACAAAACCTTCACTTTATCCATCCTGAGAGAGAGAGTGAGAGAGAGAGAGTGAGAGATTGGTGAGCAGCTAAAAAACACAATTGCAACAATACAAAATCGTTAGGCTTGTGCGATATCCAAATTTTAATATCACAACACTGTCTTGTTAAAATGTTGTGATGCTCTATATCATTGTGATGGAGCGTCAACAAAAACCATCAGTACCAGGTGATGTGCAATATTTGTCATCCAATAATAGTAGCGCAGTGCCCGTTCAAAATGTGGCTGTGGGAAGGGGCAGATTGCTGGGCCTGCAGTACTGCTGCTTGCCTCTCTCTGGAGGCTGCAGTGTGTCTAGCTGCAGCCTTGGAGCCGCAGTGAGAGGACCCTTCTCTCCACATTAAAACACTATGTGGCTATATTTGTCAGGAAAGGAGGTTATGGTTAGGTGTTAGAAACAATAGCCTCAAGGTTGCACACATAACCCATCTCCAATTTTGGTAGTACAGGGAGCTTGTGATGTGAAAGCCAAGGGAAAAGGCACTGGCCCACGTCCATGATTATCTTTCACAGCCCTGAAGAAACCCCATGAATTACCATGCAACCATGTGACAGCCCTTGCTTCCTGGTACTGGAATGCAGAAACTGACAGACCTGTCCAGACTGGTCCAGCCTTAAGGAATCACCCACTCCCACTTGTCTTTATGTGTAGGAACAAATTGGGGCCTGGGTTTTTCTGTTATCTAGGTTATGAAAGTATCTGCTGTATTATGGGATCACTGGGCGTGAGGGGCTTAGAAGTGTAGGTTCAGTGTGGTACACTGGTTTACCTGGCCCCTTCCCCATATCTCAATTCTGTCGCGAGAGATCGGTGACTGGGTTATTTGATATTATTTATAGTATGGTAAGTATGGTTTTTTATATGTGTAAGAGGGAGTGGTCTTAGGTTGGACCTAAGGTTCCCTCATACTATCCCTGCAAGATTAAGCAAGTTGTCATGTATTTAGATCCTTTTGTTTTTATTTTGTGGTGGGTTTCTCTGCTGCCTTGTATGTTTGACTCAGGTTTAGGGTTAAACCATGTGGTGGTTTGAGGTGCCCGGAACTGGGTGGCTGTGGGCTGTCTGACCTGGTCCAGTCTATGGATTCACCCCCCCCCCCCTTGTCTTTCATACAATGCAACAAGTTGAGTGTATTTAAGTCTCTAAGTTTTGGCTCAGTTTACTGCTTATGTTTTGGAAGAACTGGAGAAAAAATGAGATCCTACATATATTTTTGCATTAGGTCAGGGGTGAGAGGTCAGAAGTCAGAACTGCAGTACTGACCCGTGTGTCTGTGTCAGGGTGTTCCTCATGGTCTTGATCTGCTGGAAGTGACAGGACATGTCTGTTGACATCACCATCTCTATCACCAGAGCCCGCAGCTCCCTGTCAATACACAAAATCATTAATCAACACTCTCTATATATCATAAATAACTAATCAATAGTCAATGTCTGCCTTAAAACCACCAGAAACTAGACACACTCACACACAAAGTGAGTCATCAAGCAGGTCTGAGTATGTGTTTGATACTCATACTGATATTGGTGGAAAGTGGTGACAGATGCTTCGACTCCATCTTTGTTCCTGTGCAAATGTGTATTTGACAAATAAATCTTTGAGTCCTTGAACCTTAGACTCGGAGGTCTGAGCGAACCCCAACACATTTGTCCAATCACAGTCACTACTGTGCTGCTGACAGAGAGCTGAACCGAAGGAACAAATCACCACATGGAGGTGATTCATGTCATGTTGTTCACCCAGTGATTTGTTCAAAAAGAATGAACTGTGACTAACACTTTCAAAACTAATCTAATCTAATTTAATCTAATCTTGTGTGTGTATGTGTGTGTGTGTGTGTGTGTGTGTGTGTGAATGGACCTCCAGTCATCCTTGTTCAGGTTGGCCAGTATGTTCATGTCCTCCTCTGCCATCAGCTTGTAGGCGGCGCTGACATGATGGTTCTCCAGCACTGATCTGTCGTTGTACATGATGGCCACATCCGACCTGACAGACAGACAGAAATTAATTAATCAATAAATTACAAAACTT
>OMKZ01034641.1:0-12445 GCA_900302535.1 Neoniphon sammara | reverse complement strand
TAATAAATAATAATAAAATAAATAAAAATAAAAAAATAAAAAAAGGATAATACAGTGACAAAGTGATATTTAACTTAAAAAGCACAAATGGAGCATGATTAATTTATGAGAATCATGGGTGAAAACATTACAGAATCAATCATATATTGAATTTGTGGATGAATGCTGTCAGGAATTATGGCACTGGCATTATGACCAGAGCTTTTGTCTCCACAGGGTGACAACAGCATAACCAGGTCAAGAACCCCAGCTCACTCCATGGCCTGGCCACAGCCTTCCAGTGACCTTGCTGCCCGCATTGGTGACCCCACTACCAGGGAGCAGCAGCTGGACGATTGCGAGCGGATGGGGACTCTGTTTGGGATGCTGAACAAGTGCCTGCGTGGGATAGGCTTCAGCCAGATGTACTTTGGAGAGAAGATTGTGGAGCCGGTGGTGATTGTGTTCTTCTGGCTCCTGCTCTGGTTCCTAGGGATCCAGGCTCTGGGACTGGTGGGGACTCTCTGCATCATCATCATCTATATCCAAAAGTAAGCAGAGCTGACAGTCAGTCAAGTCTTTTGCTGTTTTATTTGCTCAATGCAAACACTTCCATGACTCAATTAGTGGTAAGAGACTGTCTGAAGACAGAAATTGTGTTTCAGGGGAGGATGGTGTTGGAAATTGCTTTAGTTCTAAGTCCTCATTGTGGCCGATGGCTACTTTGGGAGTAATGGGTTTTAAGCTTTTTCAGTTAGCATACCTTCAGAAATGAAGTCTACAGTCAGCATGTTTTCCCAACAAAAGTTGGATAATATGGAATGTCTCCTGCTCCAGGAAAAATAGTGATGCTGTCATGCAGTTTTTGGTGTTTTTTTCATTAGTTAATTTGATCAATCCAGGTGAATTAAAGCTGCAATAGTCCTCTCGAGCAATTTTTTTTGACACAAATGAGGGATAAGGCACAAATGAGGCATTGCTAATTTTGACTATTTGCTTTTGAGAGTTGCTCTATTATGCATTTTATTTGTTGAAGTGAGTTCTGATGAGTTTTGAAGCTGCAGTGGTAAAAATGAAGACAAAAACGACATCCTTGAATTTTAGCATTGCATGGCTTCATGAAGCGATGATAACATTGACTGTGAGGAGGATAACAACATAGGTACCATTGTAGTGAGCAAAATCATTTTTAAAATTCTATTTCATGATAAAATATATTTAGAAATTACCAAAAAAAAGGGCTGTGTTGAACGGATATCCATGAGTTAGACTGTGTTGTTCAGGGGTTAAAACACATCCACTAGCATCACCTTAGTGACTTCTGGTCTTTTAGTCACTTTAAAGGTGTGGTACACCCAGTTAAGTTTAGAGTTCCTAAAAGTTGATAACTGCAATAAAATGGAGTTTTGGCACGACCCTGCTAAGATCAACCAGCTGTCTAGCAAAGCAGAAAATATTGTTGGAACTGAGAGAGTTACAGTTGTTACTAGCGCTGCAACAATATGTTAGAAAATGATTTCTTATTACATTATAACATTGGAGCTCACTTGAAAAAAAAATTACACTTTGGAGGCTCATAGTAGTTGAGCTGATGTGAGAAAGTCCACAACTGATGCCATTGATAGTTAAAAGTCCATATTAAACTGAAGGCTTTACTTCTAATACAAAATTAAATTGGTAAAGTAGTCCTTGGTAAAATGGTAAATTTATATACAGTAACATCACAAAATTGGTGTGCCGAGCTAACAGTTAGTTACTACACTTTGTTGGGCCTAGTGGAGAATAATGGGTGCATTTGAAGAATCAGACAGGGGCTGGAGGAATGAAAACTGAAATCGTGGTCTGACTGGATCACCTCCACTCTTACATGTGAAAGTATCGTAATCCACAGCAAAACCGCTCATTTGATTCAGGAGAAATCAACTGTTAGGCGTTTATTTCTGTGCATAGGAAGGATTTATGATTCTCTGTTTCATGATGTTCTCTACTCCCTATGATTAGTTTACCATCCCCTTAAATATAATGTTTTCTTCACACATCGCTTATTTTTGGGGAAAATGGACTATAACAAGCAATTTCCCTATCTCATTTGTGCATATTTTTTACTGCCAGAGCTCAATCTTATGATTGTGTTGTGTATTAATGTTGTTAAGAGTTTCACAGTATGGCACTGAACAGATGTCATAGTTATTGTTCATATACTGTATATTTAGCTTATTAAAGTAAACTATCATCAACTGTTATAGTCATCTTTCCCAAATACTTAACATTTCACAAGCAATAATAATATAAATAGTAACTGAGGAATGCACGTTCACATAGTTGATGCTAGTTGATGTATTTTATTTCATGGAACAAAGTGTGGTATAGTTGGTGAGCCTCTGTACACTACAGACTTAATATTTTGCCCCATCCATAAGGACTTTGGACTACACACCAAATGACAGAAATGCTTATTTACAGTCAATATTAAAATCACGCTAGACTTAGATTGACTGTTTCAAACATTGTTGTGTGAGCAAAGTGCTATTTTTCACCCAGCCAAAAGGAGGAGCTGTAAGCTGTGGAAAAAGGCAAGGCAATCTGATTAAAGGTACACTATGCAAATTTTAAAGGGTATTTCTGGTATTTTTGAAGCTGGGCCCTATTTTTCCCTGTATTTGGGTCCAAAAGATTAATAGGAATATAAAGTTTTGGAATCAGTCCAGTATTGAGCGAGAACACTGTAACTGGAAACCGCGAAACACAGCAGTAACGTAATCCAATGGGGCAACCTCTCCGTATCAAAGTATGTTCATTAAAAGTGTTTGTTTTTGCCACTGACAAGCTCAGATTATCATTAGAAATGTCTGACAACATTATGGAAAGCGCTGGCACTCAGTGCGCATTACCTTCACTCTGTCTGCAGTCGGTCTCTCCACTCTTGGAACAGCATTTTTTTTAGAGTGTTTTGGTATAGGACCTCTTCTCTTCTTTGGCTGGCAGTAGTAATGCAAATAGTCTAAATAGCCACTGCAGACCTGGTGGTCTGCGAGGCGCAGTGTACCGACAGGAGTGTTAGCATCCATTTGTAGCACAACCAGCCACAGCTTCAGCGTGTCCCAATCCAACAATGGTAGTCTATGAAAGCTGCACGAAGAGGTGCGCGACATTCTGTTGGCACAATTTGGAAAATGTGCAAACACGAACCACTGTTAATTTCTTTTATCTTTAGATAACAATGAGCTACGCTTTGAACTCCAACTCTGTAACGTTTCCACTCTTCCCCGGACGGCTCTTTGTTTACACTGTTGTCTTCCTGCAACAACTCACCTCCTATGAGATTTCAGAGTTAGGGTTCTCCTTGAGCGAGACTTCTGTTACACACTTCTGTCTCTGAGGGGATGATTCCATAATGTTGTCAGATACTTATAATAATAATTTGAGCCTGTCAGTGGCAAAACAAGCACTTTTAGTGGATGTATTTGACGCAGAGAGGTTGCCCCATTGGATTACATTACAGCCGTGTTTTGCGGTTGCCGTTTGTAGCGTTCTCGCTCAATACTGGACCGATTCCAAAATTTTTTGTTCCTATTAATCATTTAGACCCAAATACAGGGGAAAATAGAGCGCAGGTTAAAAAAAAAATACAGTTACCCTTTGAGGTTGATTTAGGTAAGGACTGTTTAAATTCAGCTCATGAAAAAAAAAGTGTAATAGTACATAATTTATCAGTGAGTCAGGCCAATGAAGCAAACCATGTAGACTCAACTATCAAGTTTCATGCTTAGTCCATGTTTTTGTCATTTGAGTCTAAGAGTTCCTCACCTCTATATAAATTTACATAGTGCACTTATGGATACCTAAATGGGAAATAGACAGTGACAGTTTACACAACTGTGTGTGGAGTGTTTCTTCTAAAATCATACAAAGCGCCTCGTTAACATCTCACAGGACACCAGGAGTGCAAATCTAGTTCTCCTAGCTTTTGAATGTTGGGATGACACATAGACGTTGATTGCTTATGAAATCCTGTAGTTGTAAAACATTTAGGCTTACCCCATGATGGCTTCAGTTGGACGCCCTTTTCATTGCCAAGGGGAATGACACAGGATTGTACCACAAGCAATGCAGGTAGTCTGATAGTCTTCCATTTTAACAAGGCATCCAAATTGTCATATACTCTATTTCCTCCATGGATTGTATTTTGTCAAAGTTGGATTCATAGGGCTACACATACTATCACACAGGGGAGCGGTAACAGTTGTCTCTAATATTTTTTCATGTAATGTTTACTTGGCACAAATATCCATTCATATTTTCAGATCTTTTCAGGTAGGCTACATTATAGTTACAGGGCGTTGTTGGTTAATTGTTGATGATTGCATTATTCACTGCAAATGATTACATTAATGGTTTATAACATTACTGGGAAGTTATTACATTAATAGGTGTTACATGAATCCTTACTCAGAGCCAAAACGCACCCAAAATGACACAACCAGGCTACATATAGTGCTTTAAACAGCATGCAAATAAACTCGTAGAAACCAGATAGTCCAGACTTGTATAGACTTGTATCTGTTTTTTTCTATAACATCACATGTAAGCTTGCTGAAGCCATATGTAATCCACTTCACACCGCAGCGGATGTGCAGTACATTGACAGAAAGATGAACAAAATTGTTATTGTTGTTATTAGTAGTAGTAGCACTTGTCATTTAATATGACAATGGTATGGTTCCACTCATAGTAATATTTTCATGCAAAAATGGAAAATAAAAATAAAATGAGTAAAACAAAAATCTGCTTTTAACTGTGGTAACCCTCCCAACACTGCATTAAACCTTCATTTGCAGTATGAGTAATTATGTGGTTGCTATCGCAGCCCTCTGTCTAGTTGTAATTTCCTTTTCTTATACATGTGAACACCACTGTAGTAACTTGAATATTGTAGTAGGGAAATATTCTCTTATTTATGGTGGTCAAAAGACGCATTGGTGGTGAACAGCCTGTGGAGTGTATTAGTCTGTGGCTGTTGTGACTCAGTTGTTTCTTGTAAACATGAAAAGCAAGATTCTTACTGTACCCAAAGGCCTTTAAACAATCAGAAATTAGTCGTTTTATAACCTACCTACAAGAAGTTGGGATCAGTAATCTTTCATTTTGACAAGCATAGCAGCCTAACAGGAGAAATCCATTGTATAACAGGCAAAGAGACTGATTTCTCAACCACAGTAAAAGCAAATAGCCCAGAATGCACTGCAGCCACAAGACAAGGTTTGAGTGAGGGGTGCAGCTGACATCACAGACAAACTCATAGCTTAATGATCACACACAGCTATTTATATGTCCCTATTCGCACCTCTGATCGAAAGCAGCATGTTCACACTTCTTCACTGGGTTTGTTGAAGGGCACAGGAAACACAGGAAATCACTAACTGAAGTAGTAGATGAAGCAGGCAAAGTGGATCCAGCAAAACAGTAAACTGTTCATCACCAAATGTGGAATGTATTGAACATCACAGGCTGATGAGATCTAATAGTCTGTGGGGGGATTAAGTTGGAACACAGAATTATATTTTATGTTTGTTATTATTGTGCTGTTTTTTCAGAGCTGTTTTTATTTTTTGCTGATGACAATAGAGCTTGCATTTAATTAAGTTTTGCAAAGATCAGGAAAAATATGTTTTAGAATGGTTTGGGGAGATCTCCCATTGTGTAGACATTAAGGATACACTAGTGTAAAAATCTGAACTTCAAGATTGAAACTGGCGCTGTCAATCTTTCAGTGACTGGTGTATCCTTAGTTTCAGCTTCACTACTGAACATTTTCCAGGGAAAAACTGTTAACATATCGTGAATCACTGATTGTGTTGTTTACCAATGAATTAATGTAGCCGTGCTGCATTTGTCTTTATTTTAAGAAATTATTTTAACTGTTTTGTTTCTAAACCATTTGCACTGAGAGTTTTATGCATAACTAGAAAAAGTATTGAACTTAAATTTATTGCAATGCATATGAATAAAACCTAATGTTCTTACAGAATGTGTTCTTTGTCTGTCATTGAGTTATTGAGCAATTTTTGGCCATCAAAATTTTATTACTACAGTATGTCACATTAAATGACCTCACTTTGGGACAGTGGTTGGGTTTTCTTAAATATTGATTGGACTGTCTCATACTGTAGCAGATTATCTGCAGCACCTTAAAAGTCTGAGAGTATTAGTCTGAAATAATCTAAGTATTCACTTTTTCATTGTCATGCAGCACTGCCAAACTGAGGAATGTAAAATACAATTGTGGAGTGACTTTTGATTTTGATCAAAATTGTCATGAAATGGGAAATGAGGTTGAAAATAATGGGAGTTATTCTTTAATAGATTAAAATTTTTATTTGTAACTATAAAATAGTGGTATAATCGGATTCATCAGATTAAGTGATATTTACTTGAAGCAGAGTGGCAAAGTACAGCAAACAAGACAAATGTCAGTAATGATGTAGTTTGACCAACCAACGATAGTTTTATTTTCTTCTGTAGTATGTTGCATTTCAAGTCTGTCAGTTTTTATAACTTTTTGCATTAAGAAGGGATATATGTTGATGCATGCCCACTCTTAGATTACAGCATATCAGAATAAATACAGTATAACAGGTTGATAAACTGTGCCTTCAAAAGCTGGAACATGCAGTTCAGTTTGTTACGCAGAAAAAAATAATGGGCAGCTGTATTTCTGCAGGCAAACAGTCAGTCTAGTTTTATTTGTAACTATAAAGTAGTGGTATACTCAGATTAATCAAATTAAGTGATATTTTCTTGAGGCAGAGTATGAAAGTAGAGCAAGCAAGACAAATGCCAGTAATGATGTAGTTTTACCAACCAGGGACAGTTTTTATTTTTTTCTGTTGTATGTTGCATTTCAAGTCTGTCACGTTGTTTTTGTAACTGTTTGCATTAAGTAGATTACAGCAGATCAGAATAAATACAGTATAACAGGTTGATAAACTATGTCTACAAAAGCTGGAACATGCAGTTTTCTGTGCTTTACACAGAAAAAATAATGGGTAGCTGCATTTCCACAGGCAAACAGCCAGTCTGGTGCCCACAGTGACAGTGTAGCTCTTTAGCTCAGTAAATGCTCACTACCTTGCACAGACATCACTTCCTTTGATATTTCCATTAGAAAGGGGGCAAGCACTCAGAAAATTGTCAGAAAAAAAAAATCGAGAAACTGACCTGTAATTTATTTCATTTTCATACGAGAGTACCAACATGTAACCAATATTTGTGCTTTTAGCTCATGCTGAAGAAGAGCATCAGAGTCCAGAAAACAGATCTAACATTTACAAGAGATGTCTTAAACTTACTCAGATAGGTAGATGGTGAATTTTAAAAATCACTCACTGGTGGGATGTTGGTCATGTCAACCTGTATATATCTACCCAAACATTCAACATTGAGCACAATATTCAATATTTACAAGCACATATTTACATTAACTTACATTCTACAAGAGACCTTTATTTTGGTGTGTATGGCAAATTCTACAAAACCAGCCTGGACCAGCCCAGGTCACACCTAGATTCAGGACAGAGACAAATCTTTTCATTCATTATATTAAAAATTAGGCAAATCTGACTTATAATACCCTTCTAAGACTCGGCAAGACATTTTCCCACCTTGCAGTTCACCATATTTCAGTCCTGTGAGCAAGCAAGTACCACATTTTGACACTATTAATCTGCAAATGGGAAAAAAAAAATTAGCATAATAAACAATCACAGAGACTACTTAGATATTTACCCTCACATAGTTGTACATGGAAGTGCAGTACTGTACTTTGATTACTGAGGATGAATGAATCTGCATGAGAATATACAAGACACATTTTTTAGGGGAGATAAAAAGAAATATACATTTAATAGTTGTATAAACAGGGAAGCTAAGCTTGAACAAGGATTTGTCACTATGAGATGCAGTATATGACGTCGCGTCAGCATGGGCACACAGCCTGCAATTCTTATATGCGCATAATCCTCAAAATACACTCATTTAAATTTCAGTGCCACATGACCTACAAGGCCAAATGTCATCATTTGCTGCTGCAAAGCAACAGTAGGGCAAAGAAAATCTCAGTCTTGTCAGATATTGTCAGTCTTTGTGTCTGTCCAGGTTTTTTGATCATTGGAACACGTGATAATGACATAGCCTGCAAATTTGAAAGAAATACAGCACAAGTTCCACTGTTATCTGAACCTCAGACATAAGAGTAAAAACACTGTCGTTACAATATGGATGCATCAGCGGAGTCAGTTCATGTTTCCGTCCATGTTTCTGTAGTTGTGAATGTAATTAGAGAGAAAATACTTACAGAATGCTTAATTAACTGTCCAACTTCAACTGTTCTGCCATTTGCACTCAATTTACACTTTGACCATGACATCATGTCAACATATTGGATAATGTAATATAAAATACTGAAATCCTAAAAGCTCTGGCTTTGGTGTTTTCATTTTTAGGTTGAATTTAAGATTTCTGTGCACATTTATGGGTTGTGCAAGCTGGATTACCCTTGAACCCAGAGAAATTATCCCCATTCAAACCCACTGTATACCACTGTATGTGAAATTTAGGAGAGATACAGGGTTTTCTTTGACAGCAATGTATAAAACTTAAAGTTCAATTTTCCCTTCAAATTAGATCAGTGCCCATTGCCACCATCAGACAAAATACGGCTGGGCTCTGTGAACTTGGCTGTTGCTAGGTAGAACAGGGCAGGACCAGGCACAAGGGCCAACAGCGGCAGGTCCTGCTCCAGCTTGTCCAATCGGGAGATAGAGATGATACCATAAGCATGGAGCAGCCAATGGCTGAAGAGAACAACAAGACGTTTCTTCTTAGCCACTAGGTTCTTGAAAGACTGTGTGGGTGCACACATAGAGGGAGAGAGAGAACACTGGTTAGTAATAAACTAATTAGGCAGCCCATTGATTTCAGTCAAGTGAACCACCACATATTTTCAAAGATCGTTTTGGAATAGGATTAGCGAATATAGTGAACGAATATTTCTATATCAGAAATAGGGCTGTGAAACGATTGAAATTTTTTATTAAATTAATTCCATGATACACTGATTAATTTATTGAATTAATCAAATAAATCAATAACAAATAAATCATAAATAATCAATATTTGCTTGAAAAAGCCCCCAAATGAAGATATTTTAACTATTACATTATTTCAACTATTACATTATTATGACACAAGTAAAGCATTGAATAGAAATATCAAAAGGTGGCATTAGAAATAAATAGCTTGTTTTATTTCCAAATCTTCAGACATTTACATGTTTTTTTTTTTCATTGAACATAAACCTGTCACTAAGCCTGCCCCCCCCCCTATTATTTATCACAGCTTATCACTTAAGGTTAGGGTTAGGGTTAGACTAGCTCATTCTGTGCTGACTGCTCTTGGTATCTGTGGTTAGGGTTAGGGCTGCAGTGTGTTGTCTGAAGCAAAAGCTGGGGCATGGCTACCTGACAAACTTGCTAAAACATGCTTTGTATTGAGGTGATACTTCAAGCTTGAAGTGCTCCAATAATAAAATAATTCCTTCTTACATAGAATGCCTATGATTGTTCTTATCAATGGAGCCGTCTGGGTGAGTACTATAGATACATTTTCCATTCAGAGGGCCAAAAAGAGTTTTGTAAACAGTTTTGTGGCTTTGTCAACTAATGCACTGACAAGTTGGAAATGTGCAATGCACAGGTTCATGGTTCATTAAATTGCATGCGTTAATTTGCATACATTTTAACAAGTTATTATTTTTATAATTAATCTAAATTAATGAGTTGATTTGATAGCATTAGTCAAAATACTTGTCTTCATGTAACTCATGGGTGGAATTAATATGAACTCCATATCTTGAAGCATTAAAGAGTTATAGTAGTCTCAAGAAAATGTGTTTGTGTCTACACAGCGGTGCCAACATGATAACATGACATTATCATGGTGAAGGCAGTCATTTAACAGGGTGCACTTACTTTTCCTGTCAACTGTATGCATGTATACTTAAGCACACACCGTGAGGTGAGTATAGTTACCTGTATTTCAGAGGCAGACATGTAAACAGCCAGGGTGATCAAAGACAGCACCAGTATGATGTAGGGAAATGCATAGTCTGAAAGACACAATCAATCAGTCAGTCACTGAGAGTTGCACAACTCTCCTTGTAAGATCACAAATTGTTATTTTAGTTTTCAAGATGATTAACTGTATAATTTGGTCAACTTCAAGATTTAGATTTAGATTCTAGATTTAATAATTTAATCTACAATGCTCACTGTATCAAAGCAGGTTCTCATTTATGTAACTTGGCTACAAGCTGATGGCCCATAGCCAAAGTTCAGCAACTTGTCTTGTTTGTCTTTAAGTGTGGTAGGTGAACATTTGTTGAGTACTCTGATACTGGCCAACTATATCCACAGCTCTTTCCTACTGACTGAACTCTGGTAGCCCTGACCAGGGTTGGGAGGGTTACTTTATAAATGTATTCCATTACAGTTACAAATTACCAGTTAAAAAATATTGAATAAAGTGTTGTTTGTTTTAAACCTGGAATGAGTGGTGGTTGATTGATAATCATCTAATTTATTGTGAATAAAAAAAAATGACAGAACAGCCTAATAACTGAGCTATACTGTACATATAAATGTTTATGATCACAGGAGTAAGAGAACTTTTTACAAAACAGCATCTTCTTTATATTTTCATTAGTAAACACATGCAGTATTAATGTAAATAGTGGTGAAAACTTCAGTTACCCCCATATTACAGGAATTAAAATGATAAAGTTAAATGCATTAATTAGGGTTATCATACTTACAACTTTATTTTTTATTATCTGTGTTTTATTTTTTTTTTTTAAATAAATTATAACTGTTGATTATGTGTTGTTTTAGATCATTCTATACACAAGGCTTAGTTATTAATACCTAGCAAGTCAAAGTAGTGAAAGAATTAATCTAGCAGGTTAGGGTTAATATATTATTTATGCTTCACAAGAACAATAAAAGTTAAATCATTCAACTCCAAAATAAAATGCAAAGATAAATGAAATAAATAGTAAGAAAACCGTTAATTTGGGTTAGGGTTAGAGGGACCTGACGCTTGACCGGTAAGAGGAAGTTTTTTATTGTTTGTTTTTTTTGTTAAGCTGCTGCTGTGCATAATGCTTAGTAACGTGGCTCAATGGCAGTTGGCAACTTCCTTAAATTTGACTGTTTACGGTTGATGTGTCAACGATGCAGGTCTATACTTGAAAAGCCCTACCTCTGCTTTTTATCTGGTACTGTATTAATCATAGTTTTATGTCCATTTACTGGATGTGTACAGGCCTATATAAGCCTCTCCCTCCCTCCCCCTCTCTCTAAGACAGACAGACAGACACACAGACACACACACACAACTTCGTCTGAAAGCCAACGCTGTCACAAGCCGGGCAGGATGGTGGTGTCATCTCGTGTAGTGTTTTGTACCGGACGTGCCCGTTTGCTCCCAGTGATCTTGTCGTGAGTAACGTTACATGACAGGATTTTGTTTTCTTTCAGGACAGAGTAAGTTATCAGATGTCGCCATGTTTAAAACTCCCGCTGCTGCTAGGTGACTGTCCATAGACTGGACGCTGTGACTATGTTGAGATGAGAGAGGTGCAGCCTCTGTGTTGGTAAATCAGACCGCTAAGGTGTAGCGGGCTTTTTCATTAGGATGACCATTTGTGATCCAAAAGTCCAGAGTGTAGTGTAGTGACCACACACTGTGCGTGTGCATGTGTGTGTGTGTGTTGTGGGTGGGACTGTTTGTCGTGGGGGGTTGCTGAGGTGCTGTGGTAGCTGCCTGCCAGTGTAACGGGTGTGGTGTGGACCCAGATGCAGTACAATGCTAGTCTGCCAGCAGCAGTCTTTATTATTCACACAGCACACAGTAAGCTTAGCAAGATGGCAGAATGCAACACACAGTTCAATCTTTGGGCTGGATGCCCACAAACAGTCTCTGATATCTTGGCAGGGGAGAGAAGTGCGGCCTAACTGGGCCACGCAGCCAGGGAGGGGAAGCTGGGCTCTGAGGCCCGCACAGTTCAGCTCTTTAACCACACAGATAGCAGGGAGGAAGCTTACTGTGCGTATAGCTGCCGGGGCTAGAAGCTTGCTGGCGGATGAATCCACTGATGAAGCCAACGAGCCGATGAGGAGTGGATTAAGCCGATGTCGGGGACAGGTGGAGGAATCGTTACCGGAGGGGCAGGCCGCGGAAGCAGAGGTGCCGACAGGGAACAGGAGAAACACCATGGCCAGGTAGAGAGTTCGAAGCCGTGGAAACAAGCCCTGACCTGACCCAAGACCTCTCCCCCGGACCATACCCCTCCCAATCAACCAGGTACTGCAGCCCCCTTCCTTGGTGGCGAGAGCGCAGCAGATGGTGA
>OMKZ01034639.1:0-12480 GCA_900302535.1 Neoniphon sammara | reverse complement strand
CTATTCTTAGCCAGACAGATTGGCGAGGCATTCAACTGTGTCTCTCTCTTTCTTAGTGACTATGTACCTGTGCAGCTGTCTGCGTAACTGGATTTAGGCTGAGATAATGATTCCTATGACTGTAAAACATCTCTCAACCTGGCGTGACACCGCACCTGCAAAGTGACACAATGACGCCTCTTAAATTTAACTACAATGGAGCTCCGTGATATGAAGCTCGCCATTACGGCGCCGCACAGAGCTGGAGCTCCACTATTGGCAATGATGAAATTGCTCTTTCGTCCGCTATTGCGCGTCAGAGTTTTTCACACAGCGGAGCCAGCTGAGGTGTTGTTCGCAGTGTGTGGGGGGCTTTTAGCTGATCTGGCAACCTCCACTAATAGAGCAAGAGCTCTCAGATTTGGCAACCCCCATTGAAAATGAGCAAGAGCACTTAGTGGCACCCCAGCAAGGCTTTAACAGGCAGAAAATTACAGTGTGTGTCACCGAGCTGAAACGTGTACGAGGTGAGTCACCCTGGTGTGTGTGTGTTTGTCTGTGTGTAAGAGAACTATAATCAGACTTTCATTACCACTCCTTTCTACGTAGAGCACTGTAAACACACACTTACACACAGAGCATACACAAGCCTGCTGTTGCCTGCTATATTTCTGTGGCTCCCTCTCGCTCCATGCCCTCCCCATCTTTCGGCCAAAATGGTGCAGCGAAAGAAAAGGGGGCACGTGAGTACAGCTCTTGGTGCATAGGAGCAGCACACACACACACATGCACACACGCCAGTCTGTTGCAGCCAAACCAGACATACTGGCAGGTTGATATTTCAGTCCATTTCAAAGTGTAGGGACATGGCAACAAGTAAAACTGGATTGGAAACAAGTGGCATTATCCCATCTCACTGTCAGAATTTGCAGCTGTTCTAATAAAAACTGAAATTTTAGGACTAATCAGCCGGCAGAATAACTTGTGGGGATGAACGTTTCTTGCAGTGCACCAGCTTTCATTCTCTTCACTCTCTGTCTCAGTGGATATAGTCCTGGTACATGATGTTCAGTGCTTGACAAGAGGCAGAGACGAGCAGGAGAAATATTTGCTGCTGAAGCGCTGTCTCTCGCTCCCCGATTTCATCCTTGATTCCACTCCTGTGTCTCCTTCCTTCCTCTGAATCCTGCGCCCATCTTGCATCGCTTAGCCATTAGCCATGAGTTCAGTAATCAAGAGGAAATTACATGCCAATTAAATTACTCTTTTCCTCATTGTAATTAATTGTCATTAGAAGGGAGCTTGTGTGGCATATTAACTCACTGACAGACATCCTGCATTGCATAAAGGTTTTATATTTCAAGAAATCATTTCCTATGGAACACGTGACTGAGAGGGGCTGATCGCTTCGCCTTGACCGCTCCCTGGCTTGTGTCTCTGCTTGAGTTGCTAATGTGATTCACTCGCGCATTCACGCACGCACGCACGCACACACGCACACACACACACACACACACACACACACACACACGTGCAAATGTGACCCAGGCCAGTGACACTTTGTTTTGTTTAATTCCCTCAACACGCCAATATATTATCATTAAAGGCAGGACAACACTTGCTGTAGTAGCCTGCAATTATCTCTCCGCCAGATATATTTGCACTTGCATGCTAGGTTTGTTTGTGTTGTACGACTGACCAAGAGAGCTGGACCAATGTGGAGAAGTGGCATTAGCTCAAATTTGTAAACAGCTAAATTAGAAAGAACAATTTTAGCACCAGTGCAAACACATTTGCACATGAACACACTCACACAAATGATACATTTATACACCAGCCAAACAAATTTTCTGGGTCAGGCTCAGATAATGAAAAGCTTTTTTTTTTTTTTTTTTTTTCCTGGGCTTAACTGTTAGCACCACATAGTATTGGTATCGCATTACATTCTCTCCAACCTGCTTATCACATTGATCATCCACCAATATGATGATCACTGGAGGTCATAGTTTACTTACCTTTTTACTAACTGCTACATTTTTATCTTTAACTCCATGAACTCAGATTTTCCCTTAAATTTTCCCTTAAGTAGTTTCAAAGTTTGAAAAAAACAACATTTTTTTCCATATTGTTCAACATTGTCACGTCCATGTTCTGTATCTGCTCGTTGCAGCGCTCCATTGAAGCCACATCATACTTATACTGAGTGAAATATTCAAACCCAAGATGCCATTGTTTTATGGCTGCAGTATTACATCAAATCGAAAATATCTAGATGCCTTGTGCATCATTTTATACACATTTCACTGTAATTCAGCAGGACATATTTAGTATCTTTGGAAACTTTGGGATCTCCACTAGAATTTAAAATAAAGTTCTGTGGGTTTGAACAAAGCTCAGCTGTGCAGCAATGACAAATCCACCAGAGAGGTTAGCCTTATGTAAACCTGCTGTCTGTAACATGGTTAAGGTTCTAAACCACACTGTGCTGTTCAGACCTTTACCTTGAATATTCCCTCTGTCCAAATTTAGCAGGGGTTCGGCAGTGGAGCCACCACAACGGATCTTTCATCTCCAGCACCCATGCTTGGTTACTGTTGCTATGCATGGCGGATCGTTGCCGTCACCGGTGCATCCAATAGGCATGTCGGCCGCAGCCAGGGAGTCTAAAAACAGCATTCTATATTACAGCATATAATGAGAAGGGCTTCATCAGTGTTCTCTCCAAATGTCAGAGCAGCCTTAATGATCTTTTAAGCACACACACACGCACACACACACACAGACACACACACACACTCGCACGCAGGTACTATATATCATGTGTGAGTGTGCGTGCCTCCACAATGTGTAGCTCTTTTCTGCATTGTTGGCATTTTCAGTAATCCCACCTTTCTTTCTTTCCCTCTCCGCTATTAATTCTCTCCAGCGAAGCCATTAATTCTCTTCATCCTCACTTCTGTTTATTCTCTCGTCCTAATCTCCTTTCCTGCGACTTGATCTCACCTCATCATGATTAGCATGTACTTTGCTTGAGATTTTTTTCCTGAATATCACACCACTCTCTGTACAGCTCTTTCTTTGCACAGTAGTTTTTAGATGTGGTGGTGGTCTAAATTGCGGCTTGCATAAGTATGTTCAATGAATGCCTGGTTTCCAGACTCAGAGAAAGTTTGTGTGTGTGTGTGTGTGTGTGTGTGTGTGTGTGTGTGTGTGTGATTGCTCCCCATGCTGCACTTTTCTGGGAGATTCATGTGTGTGTCTTCAGGGACTATGTATTACTCATCATAGTGAAGCAGCAGGAGCCACTTTAACTGTGTTGTATCACATTGAGACCAAGAAAACCCCCTCCTCCAGCAGAGCCCAACACAACATCTTATGTAATTTTGTTATTTTAGCTGTTGAATGCTAATTGAATACCATATATATATATCTGACTAGGTCTGATTGCTTGTTCTAGCATGTGCGAATCTGATTCTAATACTGTAGAACAAAAGTGGCAAACAGAATAGAGAGGAGAAAATGATCTAAGTAATTTACGGATGGGATGGACCAAACAAAGAGAGAGGAGACGTGTAATGGAGATGAACAGAGGCCGGTGGACGAGTGCCAGAAAAGAGAATGTGAAAGTGATAGGGTGATTAGGAATGAGAGGAAGAGGTGTCAAGTGTATACATTTGTGAGAGGACAGAGGGTAGAAGAAAACAGAAGGGGGTATTAGACAGCAGGCAAAACAAAGGGCTGGAGTTATGGAGTGGCAATAAATGGAAGAAGAGTCCTGCGAGTAACGGCTGAAGAGAGAGACAGGGAAAGAAGAGCGGGGAAGATTAAGAGTGAGGACAATGTGAGCAAACGCGGAGAAAGACACAGAGAGGGGAAAGGCTTATGAACAAACACGCCGGCCGGGGCTCTTGGTGCAATGCAGACGGCATTGCCATGGAAACGAATGGAGGGAAAGTGCAGACGAGGAGGAGGGGATTAAATAGGAAGGAAGAGATCACTGCTTCGCACCATAGGGGGTGTTTTGATGAGAGGGGAGGGGCACAGGAGTAACAAGTGTGGATGTGACGTTGATTGAATAGCTATTTGATCATCTGAAGATGCCCATTTCTATATATGGATATGGATACAAATGCACAGGTTCATAATTTAGCCTCATCCTCCTTCATGTACACTTAATCTAACCCTCTGAAACAGAGTGCACACTTGCATCCTAATCATGCTTATAGTAACTTTACACACTGCTATTCTTGGAGCTACGTTCCTGCATTTTTCAGTTATGAAACAGCTGCAGCAAGGAAAGAGATCGAATTTAGGTTACAGTGACAGTGTGGAGTGCAGGAGTTTTGGTTAAATTTTGCCTTGTGGAATGAATTTTAAAAAAAGATAAATAAATAAATAAAAAAGTGATGGAGGATGAGGTTGTCGCCATGGCGCCAGTTGTCTCAGGTGGCATTGTCTGGGTCCATATCTGAGGGCGGGGGTTGTCATGGCAGCAGGAGCGCATGGAGTTTGTCTGGATGAGATGCTGTAAACACACACATACACACACACACATACATACATAAGTACGTGCACACACACACACTGGCTGTTGGAAATATTCTTGACTGCAGGATTATAAATAGCAGGCAGCAGAAGCAGCACCCCTTTCCTCGTCTACAGAGCCCATGGGACCCTATCATTCTCATCTCCCTCTTCACCCATCTCGCTGTCATTCCTTCTTTTCCCATTTCTCTCTTTCTCTTTCTCTCTCTCTCTCTCCCTCTCTCCCTCCCCCTCTCACTGCTCTGTCACTCTATATATGCTATCACTCTTCCAAAGCTCTATGTCGTCCAGTGAAAGCTCATCTTTTCAACCCCCTCCACCCCACCCCCAAGTGTCTTTGTTTGCTATCTGTTTATCTCCATAGTGACGGTGATGATGCAGGTGTCTGTGGTTGTCGTGGTGATGAGATGGGCATGGTAAAGATGCTTAATGAGCTCAGAGTTGCTCGAGCTAATGAAGTGGGATGGCTGTACCTGGGTATGCACTTGCCACTGGCAGCAGTGAGCAACTGCTTGTTAAAGTCTCCTCTGGTGACTTTATCGCACCATTCAAATATCTAAGCTCCTCTCAGAAAGTGATGTACGACTTCCTACAGCAGTCACAACTGCAGTCATAATGAACCGCACTGGAGTAGCAGTGTAACGGGGACTGTTGAAGGAATCAGGGTTTACGACAGCTGTTATTGCTTTGTAAACCGATCATCTACTTTCAAAGCAAACTCCAAATTAGCAAGTTCACTGGAGAGGAAACTTAAAGGCGTCCTCTTTAAAAAAAAAAGAAGTCTGTTGATGTCTGTAAAAGATTTAAGGCGGCGTTTTCAAGAGACAGATTACAGCTCAAATGCAGGATTAGAAAGTTGCAGCGGTCCAGAGAGCCCCTGTCAAAAGGAAGTGTGTGAAATTAGACTGGGATGAGACTAATGTCTGTGTAAAGCAAGCCTCCACTGACACACACTCCCTGCAGATATCTCATCTTCCTGTCTGAGCAAACAGTCAGCCTCTAGCCCAGACCACTCACGTGCACACAGCCTGCATGTGTGTTTGTGTGTGTGTGGTGTGTGGAGATGTGAATATACAGAGCTGTCTAGTCTCAGAGTGACTAGACAGCTCTAGACAGTGATTTGAGCGTTGTATTTATGTCAAAGTGTTTCTAAATAGAATTGTGTCAAAAAAGCTTTGGGCACTGGTTGAGTTTACTGTCAGTTAGTTATGAACCACAGTGGACACCAGACAGAGAAAATTACTTACCTGCAATCCATTATTAATATTAAGTATTGCTGCAGTCCAGCAATATTTATAATATTAGAGCCTAACTGATATCAGCTGGTCGATATTAGTGGCTGATTACCTCATTACAGACTTTGGTATGGCTTAGGGTCAGGGTTAAAAAAGGGTTGTGAAAAAATCAAAAACAAAACATTGCACATATTGCAGTAAAAAGCGCTTGAGACAATGTAAAAAGAGTGTTATCATTAAATAGCTTGTCCACTGTAGCATATCACAGCTGAGCAGATGGTGCTGTGAATTGTGTTAAGAAGTTTTCTGTTCAGCTGTAAAATATCAAGCCTCCAGTACATCTCTTTATTTCAACTGTTTGATTACCAAATTTGAGTATTCCTTGTTACAAATGTGCATTTGTATAGCGGGGTGGTATGTACCCATGCAAATGTGCATGTGGCTGAAATGTACTCTATGGGAGCTCTGGGGGAAGGAGTGATGGAGAGGGAGGTGAGGGAGATGAAGATGTGAGTGATGGGTGATGGTAGAGGTGGTTTGTTTTAGGGGGCTGAGAAAGCCAGGAGCACGCAACCTTACATGTCCCATCTTGACCCAACTCAATGTCCAATTGTGCCCTATTACGTGCCAAGACACACACCAGCACACACACAGAGTGACACAGTGTGTCATTACAGGGGGATGATGCCCTGAAAGCTGCTTCGGGGGTTAGCTCGCCAGCTTGCTCCTTTTCTCCTAGCGTCAGCAGAGCTGTAAAGCCTAAACACCTCTCCCTCCCCCTCCCCGTCCATCCTCCCCATACTTTCCCTCTACCCCACAACATTCTTCACCCTCACCAGTGTGTGTGCTTTGCAAGTTAGGCTCAGGAGGCCTCCTAAAACCTTACTGCCCACTATTCACCAGGCATCGTAAAAGCGACTTTATGTGTGCGCGTATGAATTGTGTGTACCCACATTTTTATCTATAGTGATACCTGAGCCATAGAGAGATTTTCCAGCAGTGCAGGGACGTCCCAGCAGATCTTAGGTGAGATTGCCTTCTCGCCTGAGTGAACATGCTTCAAAACAAACGGTGAAAAAAGATGTGTTTTCTTAGGACCGACCCAAACTCTTAGCTTCTTCTAAGGCAGCAAACGCTTTGGTTAGTATTTGTCAGAGCACCAGTTATTGCACGGACTGCCCCACAGACTTAAAGTAGTTTGACAGAGACACCCATCCTGTGTCACTTTCAGTGTTAGACACTGTTTGTGCAACTCAATGGGAATTTACTTAAATCTTCCCAGAGGAAACGTCTACTATCGGATTAACCTCTGTAGGACAAGAGTTATTGTTTCCAGTTCCCATGCAAGGCTTCAGATCAGACATTTCATACCACCCCCTTGCAGAGCGTGCAGGCGGCAGGTCTACATGAATGGCTTATCATGCGGGAGCTGGGGTCTATATAATACCTGACTTCCTTATCAGAAAAGCGCATGACTCCCCCCCAGGAAGCCGATTATTGTACTGAGTGGATTATCCTGTTGAAATAAAGCAGTAAAGGCAGGAGCCTCAACCTTGGTGTTTTCAGATGGCGGGACGAAGAAGCTTCGTAGCACTATCCGACGGAGCACGGAGACCGGCATTGCCGTGGAGATGAGGAACCGGGTGACGCGGCAGGGCAGCAAGGAGTCCACTGACGGCAGTACCAACTCAAACAGCTCTGATGGAACGTGAGTAACCATACAGCCATTCATCCATCTATCTATCAGCTGATCATTCACCCATCCATTCATGTTTTTGCCCTTCCATCTCCTTTCGATCTGTCATTATGCCCCATCCATTTATTCATCCGTCCATCTGTGCCCTTCCATTTATCCTTCCATCTTTCATTTATCCATTCATTCATCCATTCATTAATTGTGTTTCCTTGGTCAGGTTTGTCTTCCCTACCACACGCCTTGGGCCTGAGAGCCAGTTCAGTGACTTCCTGGATGGACTAGGCCCCGCCCAGATCGTAGGCCGGCAGACATTAGCCACGCCCCCCATGGGTAAGTCAGCAATGGCATAGACAGACAACAGTCCATTGTTTGAATACTCTTCTGAGGGGATCACAATACAAGGTACAAGGAGACGTTCATAACTAAGAGATGACTGTTTGATCTTTGATCTTTGAGTGCTCTTGCATATAGAATACAGAGAATTTTTGGTGGAGATGCAAGGACCAAACTGGGTGTGATGAGGGATGGGGAGGAAACCAGTTTTGAAGTGGAAGTACAATCCAATTATCCCTTTTTAAACATCTGCTAAGTCAGACTGATGCTGACAAAACAGCACAGAACACTTGGAGATACTCCACAGTTAATTTGACTCATCAACATCCAGACACTTAGATTAATCAATGTTGTAATAAAAGAATATGTTAATATTCCAGTTGGCTCTTGGAAGATGAAATTCAAATGGCTACAGCCACAGCCCAGCTGCTGAAATACTAAGTTTGAGATGCACAGCGGAGCCTAAAATGGAACACAATCCTAGTGTATTTGCTCAGCTAGGATGCCGTTATTTTTGCATGAGATATAAATCTTTCATGCAAAGGTCATTGCTTAAGGAAGAAAGAGCAGAACAGAGCAGTGCTTCCTGCCCTGCCTGCTTATGAGAGCAGACTTAAAGCTCTCTCTCGCCCTCTGCTGTTCAACTTTGGCACTTGCAATCTTTTGAAACCAGGGCTTCTGCAAAGATGCTTAACTGGACGCCACAAAACTCAGTTGTAGCTAGCTGTAACAAGACTTTTTGGATGGTTTGTATTTTCCCTCCATAGGGGATGTCCACGTGGGCATGCTAGACAGAGGGGGGCAGCTGGAGGTGGAGGTCAACCAGGCCAGAGGGTTGACCCCCAAACCAGGCTCCAAGAACATACCAGGTACATTGAACTCACACTACTTGTGCTGGGAAATTCCTCTTACTTCACGTCCATTTGTTTGCCCATGTAGGACGGTCACCATGTTGTTTTTTGTGTTGCACTGTCTGCAGCGACCTACGTCAAGGTGTATGTCCTGGAGAATGGAGTGTGTTTGGCTAAGAAGAAGACCAAAGTAGTGAAGAAGACTCTGGACCCCACCTACCAGCAGGCTCTGTTGTTTGATGAGAGTCCTCAGGGCAAAGTCCTGCAGGTAGACAAAACAAATTCTGTCAGAGGCTTAAAACACTGTTTCTCTAACATGAAAAAATCTGATGATGGCAGTTAGACAAATTGTTTTTTTTTTTCTTAAGGCAAATCCAGTTGCTTTAAGAAATGTTCTTGATGCAGCAGACATTTTCTTGATACTAGCAGGGTGACCTTATTTTTGAATTCTGTTTCAAGATATTCATACTTGCTTTTTGAAAATTCCTCAAACAAGTGTAACTGCACTGCAGACCAGTGGAACTATATTACCCACTTGTATGATATTAATTTATGTTACCCATTGTAAGACCAAATGTAAGATTGATGGCAATTTCTTGCAGAACATACTAAAGGCACTGCAATTTCTGATGTGCTTATTCTTCTCATACGCTCTCTCTGCTTTAGGTAATAGTGTGGGGGGATTATGGGCGTATGGACCACAAGTGCTTCATGGGAATGGCCCAGATCCTGCTGGAGGACTTGGACCTGTCTGCCACGGTCAGCGGCTGGTACAAGCTGTTCCCTACCTCCTCTCTGGCAGATCCTAGCATCGGACCCCTCACCAGACGCCTCTCCCAGTCCTCCCTGGAGAGCGCCACCAGCCCCTCCTGCACCTAGACATCGACACCCACATGCACGGGCACCTACAGAGGCACATACAGACACGGACACACGTACTGTATATATACACACATACACACACACACACACACACACAGTGACTGTATTTGAAGTGCAAGACAGGTAGGCGTACAGTACACACACTGATGTGCACCCGTGCAGGAAGACGCACTTGACATATAGGCACAAATACCTGATCTCATCCGCATCAGAGTCACACACCAAATGCTGCCATGTCCTATATTGTACATTTACACTCTACATCCACATACCCATCCACCGATCTGTTTCTCTGGTTGACACAGCAGTCATCAGAACCAACATGAAGTAGACATAATTTACCAGAACATGTAGCATTTTCCACGCTCGCATCCCGACATTCCTCTGAACCGTGAAACGAGGGTTCACTGGACGCCACACTCTGCATTCCAAGATCCCAGATTTCCGTGGCACGACTCATCCCAGGGCCATCCTGATGCCAGTTTCTAAACTCTCTATGCCAAACTAAGAAAAAAAAACTTTATTTTTTAAAACCAAAGCAATTGTTATTGTTATTATTATTATTACTAGAAGTAGTAGTTGAACTAGTAGACATTATAAAGTATGGATATGTAGCAGAGTCAATGACTTAGATGTAATGCAAAAAAAAAAGATGTTACACTCTACACACACGAGCTGAGAATGGTAGGCCAAACATAAACATACCTGCGCGGCAGGCTTGGATATTCACATAATGGCTATTATGTGATGTAGCAACACTGCTATTCTATAATTTTCACAGGGCAGAGTTTATATATAGATATACATATATAAATATATATAGATAGTTAATATACTTATTTGTGTTCATGTATCAGCTGCATTCTGCACGTTTGCTTGCAACCCTTGTAGAGACATTTTAAAGTGCTTAAACATTTTTTTTAGCTTGCCTTGAACAGTGTAATAGGAGTATAGTGCTACTGTATTTATTTTGCTATCCTTCCTGAGAAAATAGCACTGCACTGAGTTTAGGGAGAAGAAGGGGCTTTGGTGACAGGGAAATTGTTACTATCATCATCTGTAGAAGAAGAGAACAATTAGACAAAGTCAGCCAGCTATCCATTCGCTGAAGAACAAATTTCAGATCCTGCCTTCACCGTAGAGTTTTGGACTATCGTACCATAGAGCAACTCAGCACAAAGGCGTTCTGGGAAATGTATCCACCTCTAGTCTGGGGGGTTTCTTGTAATCCGCATCCAGGAGGCGCCACAGTCTTACTCTCATACTGTATACCAGCACCTGGATTCTTTCGAACTTCCTGTTGTTGATTTCCCGTTGTGATGTCATCCTTTCCGCACTCTTCCTGATTGAATTAGGAAGTAGGAAGCTGGCAACTCGTGTGTCTCTGTCTCTCTCCATGTCTGGACAGATCGCATCCAGATACAAAAGGACAGGCAAACGTACACACGGCTGGTACCAACGTTAAACCTTTAACCCTCCTACTCTCTCTTAGATCGCTCCTCTCTGTCACACTGACTGTAACTGAACCTTACCTGGACAAATGCTGTACACATGTGTTTTATTCCAGACGGATTTACCTTTTTGATGTCTGACTTAACAGCTCACAGTGGCACTGTTAACGTCAGTATTATTTTGCTGGCAGTTGTTTGATTGTCAGCCTGCCAGGTGGTTTTACTTGTTTCAGGTTCAAGAGGCAATATGCCGACACTAAAGCATTCTGAAGCACTCCTACATAAATTATTTTCTGTCCCTTTTTTATTTTATTTTATTTTTTTTTAACAATAGCACTTTACTGTAAAATATGTATTTTGTTTCAATTGCTAACTTGCAGTGTTTGATAACTTGTTTATTTATTATGGTCACTCTGTATGGCATGACTCTGGATCATTATTGAATGCCATCAGGAAAATGTGTCTCAAGTGTATTTTGAGTTTCAGCGTAAAGCCCCATTAGAACAGCCAATATTCTGTTGTCCCATTAATAAGGGCAAGGGCCTATGCGTGGCCCCTAGCATTTTCTGCCATTGATTTTACACTCAAATCTAAACAATCACAACAATAATTTATGCATTACAAAAGGGCAAGCCTAAAATAATCAACATAAATCATGTGTAGCATAAATTATTGTATAGCAAGCAAGAATAGCTACACTTCAGTCACCCAAAAACCCCTTAAAGACATTTCACCACAAGCCAAAACATTTGATTTCCCATTTATATTTGGTAGATTACGTTAATAGTGAATTAAATTTAATAAATAATACAAATTTGATGGATAAGTAACTCAACTTATAAACATGGAATGGATCAGGTCTTATTTTTGAAGTAGAGCAAATCTGAAACAAATCTGACTTAGCTTCTCAGAGAGTTTTTTACTTTATTAAAGTGTCATTTGACTATTTGAACAAGTTTATTCACATTTAAAAACACAAAACTCTAAGACAGGAAGGATTTGTTGCCTGTTCTAGTGTTTAATGTGCATTGGTGGAGTCTACAGCAGCAGAGCATCTGAGCTACTGATGTTTACTGTTTTCTTTAAGATGAAGATTTTTAGTCTTTCTCTCCAGTGGCTATTTTGGAGCTGTTGTGAAGCTGACCAAACCTGTAAGGATAAAGACACTAAATATACAGACCATCATGTTTCATCCTTATCCTATTTCAGCAGTATTAGGGGACTTGACGATCTCAGAGCTATAGGCCATTAAAAGCTCGAGTGTGTTTATGATCTCACATTTTGTTTTATCACCGCCATATGTTCAGATGACTGCTAAGATGCTCTTTGAACCTTATGGTTTATTCCTATCGTCATCACTCTGAGAAAATCGAAGGCATTTTGTCTTTTGTCTTGTCAGCGCCTCAGACCAGCAGAATTCACATTTCAACGCTGTTTGAACCATGGAAAAGGGAGGATCACGCTCAGTTATGACCTCCCTTTCGGCTGGTTGTTTGGTTCCTCTCCCA
>OMKZ01034635.1:2290-12683 GCA_900302535.1 Neoniphon sammara | reverse complement strand
CAGTGATGTCACAGATGTCACAGATGTCACAAGCAACACAGATCAGACCATCATAACCATGACAACGGTACCAACTATAGCACCAACTATGGGATCGACTGTATTGCCTTCTGGTGTCAGCAACAGCACCAGTGATGAAGATGAAGAGGATGCTGATAGGTACATTGAAGACCCTTGTGTAGCCATGCTCAACTTTGGAGCGTGGGTTGAGAAGGACTGCATGAAGCATCTGCCCTTTATTTGTTATGAAGGTAAGGTTCAACCGAAATTACATTGGTCTTACATCCTGGATTTTAGACTTCACACAGCACAAAATGCCACATCTCAGATGCATAGTAGAGATGAGCAATTAATCGAAATATCAGAATCACAATATGTTCAAGTGCAATATCCAAATTGGAGGAGCAACAGTTTACAATGTGACAAAACACCTTTATAAATAAAGTACTGTGGTGCTACAGAGACACCCTGCCTTCCAAATCATATTGTCCAGAAATAAGAAAACATACAGACACCAACAAAAACCTCATAATCATCTTTTTAATGTATTTTACAGTGAAAATGAAAATTATAATGCAGAAATTGTCCCACTAAAATGTATCAATCAACGTATCATCTTCAATCATATCACAATCACAGTAACTGTCAAAATAATTGCAATGCACTGCAAAAAAGATTGTAACAAGTCTTTCAGTCTCATATTTAGTGTTAAAATCTCATTTTTCTTCAAACAAGTGAAAAAAAAATCTGCCAGTGGGGTGTAAATATGTTGAAACAAGGCAGAATAAGGCAGATCAGCCAGCTAGTATCAAGAGATTGACACTTGATTCAAGAAATATTGGAAACAAGTTGACCAGCATTGGAAAGTAAGTGGGATCATCTCATCCCACTGGCAAATTTTATGCTGAATATGAGACTAAATGACCTGTTAAGGAGATTTTTTTCACTGAATATTTTTTACCATATAATCCTGGACTGGCTGTGGCTCTGTGTTCTGCACCAGAATTATAGATCTTCTGCAACATCACCTAATAGAATGAATAATTTCATATATGCAGAACAGATTTTGAAGCTCATTTTCCCTCTGAACCCTTAGTCTTTTATTTTTCTGTCCCTCCCGTGATCATTGCCCAATCACAGTCATCACCATTTTTCCAATCACAGATCGTTTCTATGGCAACGCTACAGTGACCAGTGTGACCTCCAACAGTGCCACCCTGAGCTGGCTGGCCGGGCCCGGGAACATCAGCAGTTACCGGGTAGAGATCAACGGTCGCGCCCTTCCAGTGAACCTGCTGGATTTCACCTATGACCTTGTCAGCCTGACAGCAGGCACCTTCTACTCTGTCAAGGTGTTCGCCATTAAGTGTGGGAGAGACCTGAACCCGCAGACCTGCAGCTTCTACACCAGTGAGTTTGGGGGTCAGAGTGCCTCCACAATACTTCTGTCACCAGAGAATAATCATGCAGTAGAGGATTACTAGGGGGATTAAAAATAGAGCCGACAAGGGGGGTAGAAAGAATTCGTATGTATTTATTTATTTATTACTTAAAATCTCAATGGGCAAATGTTTTAGCAAATTAAGGAAAGCATGAGTACCAAAACATGTTTTTTTCTTTATTAAAGCTTTTTTTTTTTCTACATTTGAGATATAGATGGACCTTAAAGATTTAGAGATGTATAAGAACAATGTATTAATATGAAGGCTCTAGTCCTAAAACATTTAGTAATGACAGACAGGTAGTGGGCAAAATTGTGCTTGTGCATTGTAACTTAGCCTATAATGAATCAATGCAACAATACCCTATGAAACCCTCTTTTAATGAAAAAAAGATGAAGTCCAGTCCATCTATCTAATGGTTCAGTTAATCATTAACACCCCTATTTTTTTACACAGGCCATCTTTCCTCTTTGACAGAAATGTCATGTGTTCATCAGACCTATTACATCATGCATGTGATGCTGCTGCAGTTTTGTTATGAACACAGAGATCATGGTGCTCATAATGGACTGAATATTCCCGATATCGACCACCAACTGACCTGAAGCAGAGAGAAGTTAAACAAAGTAATAATGACGGAGAACCCTGACAACCTCTTACTTTCTTTCAGAGCCTGGGAGGGTCCAAAACCTCATTGTTACCATGGTAACAGATACCTCTGTCGTGTTGAACTGGACTCGACCAGTTGGAAATGTGGATCGCTACCGAGTTACAGTCAGTGGTCGGCCGACTGACCTGAAGACGACCACAGAGGGCATAGAGGTCACAGACTTGACACCCGGAGACCTTCACATGTTTGAGGTCATCGCAGGAGTCGAGGACAACTCCATATGGGGAGAAGCCGTCAGCACCCAGGCATATACGAGTGAGTGCCTCCATTTGGGTCATTGCTGCTCAAATCAGTGGCAGTATTGGTATCAAATAAAATACTGATAAAGAAAACAGTTCAAATGCTTGACAGGCTGCATGTAGGCCAATTAGAGGGTCTGACTGAAGCATCAACATTGTATCGTCTTTATTGATGGAAAACAAGGTGGCGTTCAGTCTACCTCAGGTTTACGTGTCTCCCTCCTCCAGAGCCCGGCAAAGTGTCCCGTCTGACCACGTCTGATCATAAAGACGTCTCCCTGCTGCTTGAGTGGGAGAAACCCAAGGGGACCTTCACAGGCTACCGAGTGATGGCTCTGAGCAGCACTAATGAGTAGGTTCAGTCACATGGATGGATGGATGGATAGATAGCAGGGGTGGGGAAAAAATCTATTCTCTTAAGTATCACAATTCTTTTTTTCTTTTTTTTAAATCAAAACAGCACCCAAGTATCTTGATATTCATGAGCAGGAACAGCTAAATGTAGCAGTTTACTTCAAAAAGGCTATATTTTTTCCATTCATCCTATTGTACACATACATTTTATTTACCACTTTCATATGCAGTATAGCAATGACGCTGCTGAAATAGAATTCAACAAGACTGACTGACGTGTGATGTGCATTGTTTTTGGAAATATGACTCATGATATACAGTCTCTAGAAGTGTATGATTCCACTTTATCCCACGGTCTAGTGTTACAAAAGCAAACAAGAATCGCAGTAAACTGTAATATCGATCAATACTTGTAGAATCGTGATACTTAAGAATCGCAATGCATATCAAAATGGCAGCCAAGTATCGTGATTGTATCGAATTGGGAAATAAGCATATTGACCCAATCTTAACAGATAGATGGATGGATGGGTAGAGGGATGGGTGGGTTAATTGGTAGATAGATAGATAGATAGATAGATAGATATTGCTTGTTTGTGCTGACTGTACTCCCTGACACTGGGGCTTTATGGAAGCCATAAACGCCTTGTAATCAATCAGAAGCTATATGTTTCTTACATGTCTGTTTGTCTTCCTCGCAGCATCCTGTTTGATAAGACTGTGGACCACACGGCTCTCTCGAAGGAGGTGACGGGGCTGCCGGCGGGCACCAAGCTGCACCTGAGCGTGACAGCGCTGGCCAACGGCTCTCTGGAGGGAGAAAGCGTCACCGTCGTCAGCTACACCGGTGACTGCACGGGGCTGATGGTTTGGCTGATTGGCTGACTGTCGGGATGTCACAGGAATCGAAACTCAGTACCAAAATGTTGAAATTTGCTGCCAATACCAGTGTTTTTAGTTCCTGTTGTATTGACACAACTTGATCCCTAACTGTAATTTATTGTTACAGCAGGGCATTTAATACATTTAAAATTAGTATTTTGTTTTCTGCGTGAAGGCTACAGGCCAGTGCTGCACTTGCTCTTATTCTAATGTAACCTGTATATTTAAATACTTGAAACGTATAAAATTTCTGTTGACTTGTTTAAGTTCATCTGAAGTTTTTAAGTACAACAGTCTATGCTGAATGAGATTTCTGGTTTTTGCTGTGGCATTGAATCAGATATTGAGAATCATGAAATTTCACTGGTATTGGTATCAACTATGGCAATTCTGGTTTCATGGAATCCATACTTGCCTGATTACAGTTGAACTTTTTGTACACTTTTTTTTGAGAGATAATCAGAAAACAAAGTGAAGTCACACTGAATTACAACAAATGAGAACTGTTATTATATATGGTCAACCTGTTGCTTGGAAAATAGAAGGTGTCCTGAGATAAAACTCTCCATGTGCATCCCGTCCAGTTTAGTAACATCATGGTCTTATCATTGTCTTTGTGCTGATTCTACAAATCTGACTCCCCCCCCTCTCTCTCTTGGCACAGCTCCTGCACCAATTTCCAATTTACATTTGAACCCAACCTCTACCAGCATCCACGCTAAATGGAGGGCTCCTGAGGGTAAGCGCGACCACTTTGTCGTCGAGTACCAGCTGAGTGGCGACAACAAAATATTACAAAAGGAAACCAAGAACAGCCTTGAGGTAAATCTGAGCGGTCTGAAAGCGGCGGCAAACTACACAGTGACCGTCTACGCTGTGAGCGGAAATTTCTCAAGTCCAAAAGTATCCGCCTTTATCTTCACCTGTAAGTGACTTTGTCCCCTCTAATGTCTGTTTGTTTTTTCGCTCCGTCTTTCAAGATTGCATTGTAGAACCTCAAAGTCTTTATTTGAAATAATCCAATGAAGTGACACCTTGACCGCTGTATAAACTCTCATCCTCCATTTAGTGCCAGTGATGCCCCGTAACCTTGGCGTCAAATTCACCAATAATAGCCGCATCACTCTGACGTGGGATCCCCCTGAAAACGTAGTCGAGGTCCAGTACCTGGTCAGCGTCAGCGCTCCCTTCTGGGGCACCAGCTGGAGCGAGTCCGTCACCGAAACAAACATCACGCTCGATGGCTTGAACGCAGGAACCAAGCATTACTTTGAAGTGCAAACAGTGGCAGGGGGCCGGAAAAGCACTCCTGTCAATATAACAAAGATGACAGGTGAGATAATCACGTTTAAGATTGCCTTTAACAAATCATTTCGAGCATTTCTTATAATCTGCTTTCAGGATCAAACGTTTGTCAAATGTTTGACAATCATAGGAGAGTATTTAAAAGTCAGTACAGTATGTTAACTGACCGGCCAGAACAAAATTAAAATAGGGCTGCAAGCAATCACCTATGGTGCTGGACTGAGTATATAGCTTCAGATCAGCAGAGTGGCTGCAGGCGGACAGGATGTTACCAAGTAAGCAAGTAAGTAAATAAGAGGACTGAGTAAGTAAAGTAAAAGCAAAGTAAGTAAAAGTTATGACTTGGGTGATTATCAGGGTACATGATTACCACTGTCCATCCAGTCTAAAGCAAACTATTGTCAAAAATTCAGTTTTCAAGATAAATTCTGACAATGTGTAGTTTTGCACCGTTGCGATTTCTATGTGATTTATGCAAAGTATGCAGGATTAGTTTAAAAGTTTTTGATAAAATAATTTTGCTTTTCCTCTCTCTCTTTCTCAGATGCAGAGAGCAAGGAAGTCACCCTGTCCATGCTATGCACTTCAACAGAATCTCTCCTATGCGAGGAATCATCCATAAAGGACTCCGTGCTCAAAAAGGTATGATTAGACTCTGTCCGCAGCAACAGAACCAAAGGCAAAAATTAAATTGGACATTTGCTGTAATTATTTCAGTCATGCTTGCAGGATGAGGAATGGCTTATGGCATCTGCATCATGGGTACAGGTTTGTGCTATGAAAAGTTTTGATTGTTTTTATGTTTTTATGTGTTTTGACACAGTTGCAAGAACATTTCAAGAAGCTGTTGAAGGACCAAGTCTTCTGGGAGCTGGAGTGGAAGAGTCTGTGACTTGGAATAAACAGATGCACATAGAAAAGATGTCATACTACTGTATTTGTTCTGTTGTTGGGTCTTGGTGGTGGTTTGTTAAATTATTTTCTGTCTTGAGTTTCCTATGAACATAAAGATTTTTGAGACTAAAAGCTTTAACATTCTGCTGTTCCTATAAAAGTCATATATGAAGCCGCCATGTGATATGTAATCAAAAGAAAAAAAAATCTCAGTCAGAAATATTTTCGTTGAGTTTGTTAACATAGTTATCTATCTTACAATTTCCTGCTCAATCAGAGAGCCTTCTAAATTAGGAAGCACTTTACTGAACTGAAGGGAAATTTATCACCTTTAGAGTGTTTTAAGCGGATCGTGAAATGACTTTAATTCAATGTAAGGTTTGAAAGTCAAGCTGTAGCAGGGAATAAATGATTGAGAATGTGTAATGAATTTCCCAATTTCCCACTCAGAAAATCATAGAAAGCCATTAGAAACAGCCTCCAGCAAGGTGTCAACATATCTATTGAAACACCCTTGTCTAATTGAGAGTGTAAATAAACCGCCCTGATGTGAGATTGATCAGCTGATTATCAGATGTTTTTTGATGCATGAATGTTCCTGCTTTGTTTGTTTGTTGTGTGTTTTTTTCTCTCACACGCCGGTCCAGTTGGTGAGGGTAATGCACCAATAAGCTGGTTTGCCAGCCACCAATAATCAGAAAGATGTTCGTGCCTGAACCTGAACCAACCATGGACACATTATGAGATCCTATCATTTGAACCTATAAACTAAAAGCTCCATTTTTACCTCCTGTGTTTATTGCAGTGAAGTGCAAATGTAAAAAAGATATAGAGATTTATAGTCTAATCTAATTTTAAAGTACTTTCCCAAATATTGTGAAAGATAATTTCCACTGTTGGGATTAGAATTGATAATTGGTTCAGTGCTAACCAGCAATTAATACCTTTGTGGACCTTTCTAGATCACTACACATCATAGTGAATTTATCAAAGGCTGCAATTGGCACATTAAGTAAAAGTTAATAGTTTATAATGACTACTGCAATAATACCCTTGTCTGTCTTTTCTTATTTACAGCATAAATTAAAAATTGTGTACTTTGTTACCCATCTGAAAACATAAACTGATTAAAAAAAATATCACCATAATAACCATAATTGGCTTGATTGGCTTTGGTTGACCATAGAAGAATTAATAGATAAGTAACAGATAGTTCAGGTAAGCCAATAATTGCTGAAGGGAATTATTGACCAAAATTCTTAACAAAAGCAGGTTGATGACAGTTTGTTTATGTATGTATGTATGTATTTTAACCTGCAACATAAGCAACAAGTCCTGAGTCAGACGTGGTGCTACAAGAAGTGCCGGTGTAACACGCTGCTAGCTTCCTCTGCAAAGTGTCAAAATGTCATAAAATGTTGAAGCTCTCATGCTGAACAGAGCGCCTATATAAAAGTGAGGGAGGGGAGGAGTGATCACATCTTTGGTGACAAAAATACAGTGTAAATGAGAGTCAAAGAGCGGCTGAATCAGTGAACACTTCACACTGAGAACAAAAAAGGACGAGGCGTGTTGAGCAGCAGGATGGACTCGTCACAGAGAAACCCAGAGGACGAGGCCAAGAGGGAAACACATGCAGGTTGGTTATAGACAGCATGTCCATATCTGAGTATATGTGTTTCTATTAAAGAGGTTTGGCCCAAAATGAGAGATCCAGCATTTAAAATGGAGCCCTTTGTCTTAGAAAATGTTTACAAAAGATTAAAACTTCTACAGTGGTGAGAAGGTAACATGTCCTTGGTTAACAAAATGATAACAGATCAAGTAAACTAAGCCCTGATTTCCTTTTCAAAGTGCCTATATGGTGTTTTGGAGGTAGATCTTCCTGTTTTGTTTGTCTACACATGCATGGCGCCCTAAGGGTCTTATGAAACATTTCATCACCAAAGAAATAGAAAAATAAATATGACAATTGTCCACTCAAGGCGTTTGCAGGTTTTAAACCAGCTCTCCTTTACATCATGGTGATTCTGCAGGTTGTCTTTTACCCTTTTAATAAACGAATAAAGGCCAAAGAAACAGAAAGTTAAATTCTATACTTTTTGTTTTTAACAAATGAGGTTATCAAATCGAAACCCAAAACAAGTTCTTAGGTTCACAATGGATCATGTTAATTATTTGTGATTATTTCCCATCATGCAGGTGTAGCGTGCTGTCCAGCATGTCAGCTGGCAGTTCGAGTGGCTATTTCCTTGGCAACAATCACCCTGGTCGTGGGACTTCTTGTGATTGTGGTTTTACACAGTGAGTATTCAGTCAACATGCAAAACTACAATTATCACCCTTCTCAGTTTAGTGCATCACACCATTGCCTCTGCTCTTACATTGCTTCAGACTCAGACCTTCAGTCTACCGATGTCCGAGTCATCAAATAAAGAATAGTGTACAGCGTCTGTTCATAATCATTTCAGTCACAAGGACAGAAACAACAGAAGCCGCTCAGGCCATCAAAAGTCCTGAAGAAGAGCTGATGAAACGTCTGCAGCAGTGCCAGACAGACTACCGTGATCTGAACCTGATGCTTGACGCTGTCACTCAAGGTGACTACATCACTCTCACATTCACCTCTGTGATGAACACTCTTAAAACAACGGGTGCACTGCCAAACACGAAGGTCTGCTCAGTCTCAGAGAGATAAAAGGGCACTTGAGGTTCTCTCCCCTCACAAAAAGTGGTTGTTTTGTCTAATTTTGTCTTGTCACGCAGGCCTGTTGCTTACAATGTCGATGCCTTTGTGTGTTTTACTAGAAATCTACTAGAAGACTTCAGGCATTATGAACGACGTGCAATAGATGACAGACTCTACACTTTTTTCATATTTTTTAAACGCTGACAACAGCTTTGTGCAAAGTGTTGTTGCTGTGGTGTTTCTGCACTGCACTTCCTCAAGATCACTTGTCAAAAAAAAGAAAAAGAAAAGAAAAAGAGCACTTGTCAATCAACGTGTGTGCGGTACTTTCAACTTTTCAGCTGATTGAGTTTGAGTTTCTGTAGGTGACGCTCTTTTTTTTTTCTTTTTTGTCTGTTCAGCCATGTTGGCCATCGCTGCTAATGCTGACCGCCCGTTCATCTTCTTTTTAATCCAAACACACCGCTATAGCTGCTTCAAACACCCTGTACTAAACGCATCACTTCCTGGAGATTTTTTTAAACAGCAATTATATCAAATGTAAACACCATGAACTGGGAATTGATTTAATCACTAATCACAATAACAAAATGTACCTTTATTTGTATGAAAATGTCACAAATGTCACATTTTTTACAATTGCTGTTCCTGTCCTGTTGTGCACACAGACTCCAGGTGCGGTGTGTGTCCGAAGCCATGGCTCTGGTGGAATGGCCAGTGCTACTTCTTCTCCGTGGGGCTCGAGGACGGTCTTCAGTGGAACCAGAGCGCCGAGTTCTGCCGGCGACACAACAGCAGCCTGGCTGTGATTAAAGACCTTGCAGAGATGGTACTGTGCACAGCAGCAGTGAAAACAGGAAACACCCTCAAAACCACTTCAGTCACATCCAAGTCAGGTTGAAGTTGAGACCAGGTCCAAAGGGAGTCCAGTCTTATCCAAGACCAAAATAAGCAATAAGCGGTGTTTTTCTAAATGTGAAAATAATGTTTAAGGAGTTTCTTAAGGATCAATAGAGCTCTGTACTACACCCTTCAATATGCAACTGATTAATGCATCGGAATTTGAGAATATTACTACACACTATAAACTTGTGTAATCTTTTAAATTTTGTTTGTAGTGATGTTAAGAAATTAAACAAAGGTGGACCAGGTGGAGAAAAACAGCGTTCCTTCTGCTACAGGAATTTATTCAAGGTGTGATGAGGAAGTTCCCCCAGTTCCCCTTCCTGTGGGTGGGACTGACAGACGCCAAGGAGGAGGGGCGATGGGTGTGGTGGGACGGGACTGAAATCCAGCACTACATCCCGTGAGTTTAGTTTAATTACACTCACAGAAATCTTGATCTTAATTCATTTTGTCTCATATTCAGTCTTACAATCTTTTTTTATTATCTTCAAACTATTGCACTCCTGTCAGGCCAGGAAGGGGCCCCCTCTCTCTGTGGTCCCTCCCAAGATTTCTTCCCTTTTTCCCTTACCTTAGGTTTTTTGGGGAGTTTTTTCTTGCCCGTTATGAGGGTTAAGTCAGGGGGTGTCGTCCTGTTTTTTTTCTTGTAAACTGTGGGCCTGTAAAGCCCTTTGAGACTGTAAACAGTGATTTTGGGCTCTAAATAAACTTGAACTTGAACTTGAACTTAAAAAATAAAAAGACTAAATTAGGCTACTTGTTAAAATAAAGATTTTTAGCTTAAAATTGAAAACTCATTTTTGAAATGTGAACAACTGATGCTGTAGATCAACAGAAACTGTCACCTGAACTTTGCATTTAGAACATCTTTGTGTGTGTGTGTGTGTGTGTGTGTTTAAGGTTGAACGTGGAGTGGGACGCCGAGCACCGGGACTGTGCAGACCTGAGGGGGAGCGGGAGTCTCTTCGCAGTGAACTGTGATTCCTACGGACCCTGGATTTGTAAGAGGGCG
>OMKZ01034634.1:16283-36104 GCA_900302535.1 Neoniphon sammara | reverse complement strand
GGGGGCTGAGCGAGCTGGCCAGGGCCGAGGTCAGCACCATCATCCCCGTCACCTTCCATGGCATGTACAAACCAGGAGCCGAACCTTTGGCCCACCCAGGGCAGGAAACAGAGGCTGATAAATTATGAGATTAATTTTTGCTATTCTACCAGCTAAATAGATTTCTAGAGATCAGTTGGACCTCTAAAGTAGGATCTGTAGTTTCTGTTGACTCCTTTAAAAAGCAGTATTTATTCACGCTGGCCTTTCTGTTTGTGATCTTGCTCTTTCTAAACTTACTAAATGATTAGTTACCTGCCAAAGTGGCTGCTATAGTAAACAAAACTGAACAGTATTTAGTTGCCGACCCTGGCCCTATTATTTGCAGGGCGTTGACCTTTAAACCCTGACCTCAGACTCTTGAATCAGTTCTTGCACTAAGAGCTGCAGCAAACCGTCTCAGACCATAAAAAATGCCCTTATCATGCTTTTCTTTACTAAGTCAGCTCTTTTGTCTACACGTGGATTAATGATCAATTAGGAGCAAACCAATACAGAAGATGTTCACAGGACTAAAAGGTCCATTTTCTATTTCATTTTACTGTGTGCAGATGACTGTGGAACGTGTAAGGACATAATGCTGGGTAAACTGACCTAAAGTCACTTTAGATGCTCACAGTATACTTCATAGTAGGCAGTGTCAGTGTCAAACTGGTGCAGGTAGGGTCTTTTAAGGAGCAAAAAGCATTTTTTTCCTGAATGTATAAATGTTTTTTGTTTTTACTGGTGATTGTTTGCTTTGTTTTTATCAGTACATCATTGACTGGAATTCTTTAATATTTCAAACTAGAAATTTATCTTGGGGAAAACGCTATCCATTTATCCTCTGGCCACCAGAAAAATGACTTCACAATGTTGCTAGCATTCCTCACTAGCTGCACGCTAAATCATTAGCGTGCGGCTAGCTGTAGCTGTTGATATTAATGTCTCCCTCACACACACACACACACACTCTGTGACTTGTGGCTGGTGGAGAAACACTAAATGTAGGACTAGTTAAAATGGCACCTGTTTATTTGTACAACAATCCATGTAAATCAGGATCTGTAACTGAAACGCAGACACGCTAGTTGTCGTTGGCTGTTTGAAATGTATTTACAATTATTTTCTTCTTACTTTTATATAAATAAACAATAACATTGCATTGATCTTGTTATTACAGTACATTTGTCATTACATTACATTTTTAGGCATGGAGTTGGACCATCTTCATATCAAGTGTCATTACAAAAATTAGCCCCTGTTGGAACTCCCATAAATATACAATATCACCATAAAGGAAATAACAAAAGTGAGTGACAGTGGTACATTTGATTTCCTGTGAGTTGTTTTTGTACAGTTCACTTCAGTATTTCCTCCCCTTCCTTCTTTTAACATCTAACTTACCAATTTACCTCCAACTTAGACATTTTGTGGAAAATCAAGCCAGAATGGACCAAACCCAAAGTAGATCACCGAGGCTATTGTTTATAAAACTAACATTCACACTGGATTTTTATCTACTTATAATTTGTCATCACACATAATTTGACATAAATTTTGATGAGAAATATGTACATATATCAGTGAGTGACTTTCCACTGGCCAAGGCATCTTTTAGAGCAAGTAAAAACCAGGCTAGCCACAACACAGGTGGCCACTGATTCCTGGTGATAAAATCACACTAAGGCATCTCTGTGGCTGAATTAAAACAACTGGGGAAACTGGTATTGTGTGCAAAAAAGAGACTGAATAATAACATTTCTGTGCTAGCTCATTACCTTCACCATTTCTTACTAACTACTATCAATTAGTGTTGGCTTCAGGACACACAGGCGCTATCGATTATTGAACAAGTGAAAGTGTTAGCATGCGCACCAAACAGAGCTATCTACTCAAGACACGATAATTTTGATGCCAGTCCTGTTGTAAAAAGCCCAATGAGCCAACCCTCCACTTAATAAGAATTAAGTGTAGTCCTTCAATAATATAATACGGAAGGTGGGGGAGAATAGGATCCATGTGTGTCGCGGTCTAGATTCGTAGCAGCGGGGATCGCAGTTTCTCTGTGGAAAGCTGATACTGCTGCTGTTTGATGATTTCCAGGCAGTCTCTAAGAACCTGCGGACACAGACATATGAATCAGCAAAACAATGGCTGACAAACAGAGGAACAACATATTATAGAGAAGGAGAGGGCTGCATCTAAGCCATTTGCCTCCAGTAGAGATGCAAATGGCTGACGGTCACAGCTTGATGTGTTTGTCTGTGCTCTCTTACCTTCCTGGTGTCCTGAGGTAGGATGACGCCGTCGTCCCACAGCCGACCGGAGGAGAAGAACGCCGAGCTCTCCTCCTTCAGTCTCCTGTTTATGTCCTCCTCCTCCTCCTTCTGCTCCTGCTCCTCCTCCTGTTTGCCAGACGGGAGCAGTGAGCCACTGTGACCCGGAGCCACCAGTGACACTCTGGCATTGGGCCACAGGAACAGGAAGTTGGGGTCAAAGGCCCGCCCACACTAGAGATAGACAGGAAATGAGATGCAGATTATTCAGGGATCTGGGACCGTATCTATAGGCGTAAATAAAAACTTTCAGCAAATAAAGCCTTCACAAATTTCTGAACAATCCCCAAGCGTCCTTGAAATCTTATTGGCTTACACATCTGAATAATCCCTCCTCCAAACTTGCATTTTTGAGAGAATGAAAAAAAAAGGTCACAGGATCACAGGATCAGGAAACAAAATCTCAGCATAAAGGATCACGCCACCCTCAAAAAATAAACTGTGACTGAGCCTCTCACCATGGCATAGCTGTCAGCACCATGGCAACCACCAATCACCACAGTGATTTTGGGGACGGAGGCACAAGCCACTGCTGACATCATTGAACCCTGAGCCTTCAGAAGGTTAGTGTGGATCTCTGCCTGGAAGTCACACACAACACACACAGACACACACACACACACACACACACACACACACACACACACACACACACAAACACACACACAGATACAGTTATGTTATGGAAAAGCCATTGTTGCGAAATTACTCATCAACAGATAGTTCTGGCCACTTTTTGCACTTTTCCCAATGTGTTTTGAAATGGTTTTAGCTAGCTAGTGTACTTACAAAACCATGGATGTGTACTTAATTTCTACTTCATTAGAGAGGGAATGACATTCATAAGAAGTCATAAACCAGATTTTGAACCCACATACTGAAGACCATGACATGGCCTCAGACACCTGACAGGCACCTCACCTGTGTTGTGGAGAGGGTTAGTGCTGGTTTGGGCGCTGTGTTCTGCAGGAAGATGAGAGGAATGTCTCTCTGGTCACACAGCTGGACAAAATGGCTGCCCTTCAGTGACGCCGGATATGACAGCTCCCCGTTGCTGGCTACTATACCCACCAGGTGCCTAGCCCAGTACAGAATGAAAACATTAACTTAGTGTTTATACAGCAGCAGCAGCATGCTGGTGTAGTAAAATGAGAATTCACATTTACAAGGAGTTTTTTTATTTGTTACATCCAGGCTTCTCAGAGTCGGAGACTGTGGGCCTCCACTCAGACAAAGCTTACAAACAGGCGTCTCTTTCCTTGGCTGAATTTCAGGATGTTCATGGGATCATGTAGCTGCTATTTGATCCCACAGACATCCAGAAGTTCAAATAAACTAGCTTAATATAGCTTCAACCTGCACAAAAATACATCAAAATCGGACTCCAAAGGCATCTATTAGTTTGTCTGAGCATGGAAAAGTTAGAAAAACAGTAACTTCTTCTTTAGGCTATTGTACAGCACCGTTTCCCTCTGATAAGTAATAAAAAAAACTGTTTATTGTCAATTCTTAATGAATATCTTTTCCACTTTAAGTCTCTGAGCCTCCCCTGAAATTTTTTGGTGCCTCTCTGGGAAAGGCCCGTCTTCCACTTTGAAATCCTCTGCTTTACATTAATAATAATGCATTATTATTGTCTGAACAATACATCTGTTGAACACTAAACAACATGTTTCGTAAGTGAATCAAAAGTACCAGTTTGAAGGTCGATTGTCAGTGCATTATTGTTACGTGGTCACAGGTGTGAGTTCCTCATTTATTTCCAAAGAGCTTCAAAAGGGGCTCAGCCAATCAGAGCAAATATCTTTTTATAATCTCTCTGTCCTCCATGGACACACAACAACACAAATGGCCAGTCTTGTGTGTTGGTTATTTGTTAGTAGGGGGTCAGGGCAGATTTGCTTGGTCCACTGGAGGAGAATGCTAATCTGATTAACTAGTTAATGAGGGCACCTCCTAATCTCATGAGGGTGAGGGGTCACCGTGTTTGTGGGTGGGGAGTTTGGGGAACAGGGTGTGTGTACATCTTACACTCATTTTCATAATATGGAACCAATCCTGCATCACTAAGTACTAAGTAACTGTGGAAACTTTATTCCTCCAAACCAATTTCAAGTATTGTTTCCACCAGGCTTTGACAACACAAGTGAAGCCTTTCTGCTGCCCTGTTTACTGGCTGAAAAACCCACACTCACTGTCCAAACTGTGAGTGTGTGTGTGTGTGTGTGTGTGTCTTACCCATGTATCTTTGCAAAGCCAGTGACCAACGTAGTTCCGTAGCGAGCTTTAAATTCCTGGAGGCGGCTCCCGTCTGTCAGGCGACTAATGACCTGGACAGACACACAGCAACAAACACCCCCTAACTTATAGTGTAGTTCTATTTAGCGACAGACAGGACATGAAGTCAACTTTCTTGCTTTTTTTCCATCAAAAGTAATTAATAACGCACAGAAATCAGAAATAAAGAACTGCCACCTTAAAAAGACTGTAATAAATGAATTTGCATAATCAACAGAGGAAACACCCATCTTAAGTGTGAGTGTGTGCGTGTGTTGGTGTATTGTGTACCATTTTCACATCCAGACAGTAGTTATAATTTAGTGGGGCCAGTCCCAGAAGTTCCTCTGTACTGTACAGTGGCTCCTCCTCTCCTGTCCTCTTCCTATTCTCGTCCTCATCCTCCTCAGGCAGCTGGTAGTTGAGGGTGGATATGATGTTTCTGGTGTAGTTGTACGCTTCCTTCTCTTCCCAGGCAAAGTGGTCCACGCAGCCGCTCACCCTGAAACAACAGATGAACTGACTGACAGACCAGCAGAGAGACAGACAGCTCAAAGAGAGAGACACGCAGCTGCTTGCAAGACGTCTGAGATGTAAATGTATGAAGACAAGAGGAGAGACAGATAGATCACCTAAAATATGTATGCACTTTGTCAACTTTCTTGAATATGTGATGCACTTATGCACTCAAGTAAGAAGACAGTTTGTGCCAAAATGCCTTCTTAAAAAATCAATTATGAAAAAAGAAATAAAGAAGGAATCTGCTAAATTGGCAGACACTACCATTTGCAGGACAATTTAATCCACTGCAAATGATTATCCAATCAGCAACAGGTCTAGGCCCATTTGTGCTGACTGACAAACAACCATTTATTAGAACAAGTGCTGTAATGAATGTAAAGTGTCACTATGAAATGAAAAAAGAAAATGAGCCACTTATAAATGTTTGGAAAAGTGTCAGTGCTAATGTACTTAATATTTCTGTATTTATTTATGATTGTTTATTTAATAAAAAATCATGTTATTTATTGTACATTTATTTATTATTATTTTATTTGACTTGATTCTTGTTTTTTGGTACCTATGGCCCTCCACAGCATATTCTAATTCTGACATCCTATCCTCAAGCCGCTGAAGTCCATCTGTTTTGGTGACAGGGTGCGTTGGATTTGTGAACCTACTCGGCGTGAAGCCTGGCTCCTCCTAGGTTCTCCGGTGTGACTTCCTCTCCCGTGGCGGCCTTGACCAGCGGCGGCCCGCCCAGGAATATGGTTCCTATTCGGTGCACCATCACTGTCTCCTCTGCCATGGTGGGGATGTAAGCTCCGCCCGCCGTGCATGACCCGCACACCACCGACACCTTCAGGACACACAGGCGCAGTGCTGAATAAACTACTAGAAGTCATGATAAACTGTCCATTGTCTGAGGGAAGTATTGCAGCCATTTGACCACGCACTTGTCATCCTTACTCTCTTGTCCTTTTGAAATTTTACAGGCATGGTTAAGCTAACTTTTGTAATTTATGTGTTATGTAAACCTCAGGAAGACTTTTTAGTCTGTCTGTTCTACTTCCTAATTTTCTACCTGTGGGATCTTCATGGCGGACATGATCGCTTCATTGTAGAACGTCCTTCCTCCTTGGTTCTTATCTGGGAAGATCTCTGACTGGATATTCACACACACACACACACACACACACACACACAGAATTAAAGACTGAAATGGCAGTCAAGGCGATCTAATCATTCTAGCTCTACTGTAAAGACACCCGTCTCGTTGCAAGCACCTGCCGTGTCAGAGTCAATGTGTGTGTATGTGTGTGTGTGTGTGTGTGTGTGTGTGTGTGTGTTAACCTGTAGTGGTAGGAAAGCCCCTCCAGAGTCAACTAGGTAGACACAGGGGAGGCGGTTCTGTATTGCCACTTCCTGCGCCCGCAGCTGCTTCTTCACTGTGATTGGATAAGCTGTGCCGCCTTTCACTGTGGCATCATTGGCGATGAACACACACCACAGACCGTTGATCCTGCCTATGCCTGGATGGATACACACACACACACACACACACACAAACACACACATAGGTGCATAAGCCATCATCATGTTATAATTCTTGTTATAATGATTTTGGGATGTCATAATAACAAGAAAAGATGGCATTACAATGAGATAATATCTTGTTATAACAAGAAAAAATTATTTTTCACCACGTGCCACTAATACACTCCTGTAGCAAGTGGATTTCCAATTTCACCAATCAAATGTGTTAGAACAGACAAAAAACAGACAGTCAGGAGCATGTGTCTGGTGTCTTGTGTCATTTCAAATCCTGTAACATTATTGGTATGATATGGGGTATTTTCCTCCTTGTTAATATCAATAATTGCCAGTAATCAGTGGCTGTCAAAAAGTGGTTTCTGACCAGTAAGGCAGCCGGCTGAAGGGATGTCCCCGTACGGCAGACCCAGACCGGCAAACGGCGACAGCTCCAAGAAGTCCTCATCATCCAACAGGAGGCGAAGGCGCTCCTTCACCAGCAGCTTCTTGTTTCTCTGGGTGTGTCTGGCTATGGCGTTGTCCCCGCCGCCTTTCCTCACCTTCTCCTTTAACTCCATGTACCTGTATGTGTGTGTGTGTGTGTGTGTGTGTGTGTGTGTGTGTGAGGGAAAGCGAGTCAGTAATGATCTCCCCTCCTTTGCAACTCCTGTCCACGTGCCATTGAGCAGGACACTGAACCTTCAACTGCTTGACTGTGAAGCAAGTGTTGCTGGAAAAAAAGCAAGCGTGCTCTGCTGGGGTCACACGGTAGAACAAATAAATCCGGCTACAAATCTGTATCCTAATATTCATAAACAACAACCTCAAACTACAAATCACAAATCTGTACCATCAGATTTTTTTTTAATTACCAGAATACAAAGATACAAACAAGGTTACAGGAAATCAGCAGCCAAAAGGCATTACAATAATTACTATTTCTTCTAATGAATAGATAAATGAAATAACTCTAATTCTACTCTAATTATCTGTAAACTGATCCTATACTGCTGCAATGACACTGTCTGAAGTCTTCTCCCCATTGTTTTTCCCCATCTGGAGTTTTACTATAAACAACAACTACAAAATTACTAAACAAAGAAAAACTGGTAAATAAATAAATAATATATTTCAAATTTGTTTCTGAGAAATCACAGTTTACTGTTGGTTAATATGTCAAATAGCTCTAAATACTACAGTACCCATGAACCTCTGCGACAGTTACCATGGTGAAGACGCTTTACATATCTGAAGATACAGGTTACAGGATACAAATCAACAGATTTAAACACACCTCAGATTCAGAGGCCTTATTAAAGTTTAATATTCTGTTTTATTCTGCAGGGAAAATACACAGAACATGGCAGTGGGAAATAAATATTACGTTCAGTGAATAACTGGTCAGTGACTTTCTGCCCTGAAGTTGATCAGATCAGACCTGAACAGGATAAAGTAGCTGAAGAAAGCAGGACCTACGTGTTCTGGCAGGCTTTGCTGTTGCGGAGGTTTGCTTCATAAATGTGCTTGAAGACGGGCCTCAGGGGCTGGTCCAGCACTGGGAAGGCACTGGGCAGAGCTCGCCTCCTCCTGGCTACAGTGCCCATACAGCGGACGGGACACTGCCAACGCTGCTCACCTAGCCTGCTCCCGAGGAGTGACAGATACATTTTATAACCATCAATCTACTCGTCAGTTTCTGAACTGCGACAACATCACACCACATGTTGGGAATAATGAATGCCTACGGGAAAAAAAAAACAAAAAAAATGCATTTTCCGCCAGGGGAAAAAGCAAAAAGCAACAGTATTTGCTGAAGTACTAAATAAACACTCTTATGTTGATTCGGTTCTTTCTGTAAACAACAAAATGCATTTGCATATATGTGTCAGTTGAATTGAAATTGGAGAAACAAGAATTCTGAAACAACATCCGAATTTCCAACTTGGATGACCACTCAGTTCGTGAATGCAGCAATAGACAGCAAAAATCCATCCAAGTGCTCACAGTTAATCACTTGCTCAGGTGCAACATGTTGACACTTTAGCATACAGCTGTGCTGTGGGATAAAAATGCTAAGCTTTTGGTAATAAAGAGTTGTTTGTAGTGTTTATTGTACGATTTCTAGATTTCTACGTTTTAAATAAGGAATCTCATTAACTCAATTTAGCAGCTGTAGCCATGTTTGTTTGTGGAACTATGTATTCATCCGCTGAGTTTTAGCTGTTAACAGCTGTAAACCTTTGACTTCCTATGACAAAAAGGGAAAATAGTTCCTGGCAAGTCAAACCAGTGTGTATTTTTATACCTGTTTATATCCCACACAAAAACTGTAAGGCTTCACCACACATGATTTATTATTACACTTTAGAGCTGATACAAGTTTTTTTTTTTTTTTTTTTTAAATACACTATATATAATGCTAGTCATAATGTATGCTAAAGTGCTAGCATAGAGCACCAGAGCTAATGATCTACACCTGACAACTGAATTATCCTGATGCACTGAACTCTACCAGGCTGCCGCTCACTTGAAGCAGTTTAAAGTTAACTCAAGGAATCAAGTATGAAGCTAGACTCAAACTGAAAAAGGTGCAGGTATTATTCTGTGTTGTTTAGTACTAGCCTGTATGCAGGGTTGAGAGGTTGCCACAGCTGGGCAGGAGACTGGCAGGCTGAGTGGAGGCAACGCTCTGAACACCTGCAGCATCAAACAGGAACAGGAAGGATTGTTAGTGACAGAGAACGCCTTTCTTCTTCTTTAATGTTGATGATTCCAGGTCAAGGATAATGACAGTGATGATGTAATGCTTCCTTGATAACACACACAACATAATCTAGTGATGCTAGTCACCGGTGTTGTCTTTTGTCCACTGTGGTTCTGAGATGCCATGATGGAGATGGGGAGTAAGGCGATACAAAGGCAGGACACACTCTTCCTCCGCTACACACACTCCTGAGAGAGAGAGAGAGAGAGAGAGAGAGAGAGAGAGAGAGAGAGTGCGCAGTGGACATAAATGAACATATGATCTACAGCACATCAGGTATGTCCTGTTACATAAGGGCATTTTCTGAGGGGTTACCAAAGTTTTCCACATCATGGTCCCCCAAAAAGGTACACATTGCACTACAGACTTCCATTTGATAAGATTTGTTTCCACATGGGAAGACTTTTGTTATTTGATATGACTTTGGTGCCAACCAGTGAACCAATAAACAAAACAGTCACCTATAGCTGACCAAACATTTTCTTTTGTGCAGTCTATAGGGAGGAAAATTGCATTTAACTGTAAACCTTTTCCACAGCAGTCATTTTGACATGAAATAGTAGGGCACTCACAGGTGTTACCAATGACACTAATGAAGATTCCATTCCATTTAGGTCTAACCCAGCCAGGGTCCTGCTATAACTGTTCATGCTGGCTCACTGGAAAGACTCTGCTACACTTAAATGGAACAGGAACATTAATGTCATTAGTAACACCTGTGCTTGCCCTACTATTTCATGTCGAAATGACTGCTGTGTAAAAAGGTCTATTCCTCAATTTGTTGAGGAACCACTGTAATCCCCTGAGAGGGACCCCTGGTTTCATCAACAGCATATACATCTTAGGTATGTAATAAATTTGTAACCCAAGCTATTTTTCACTTTGTTCTCAAATTCCATTATTTGTCCTACAAAAACAGGGCAAGACAACTGTAGGCTATGTGGTGTCAGTTGAAGGCACTGACCTCCTCTTAAGGTACTAATGCAAACACTCTGTGTAGCCTTAGGTTATAACGTTATTAAAGTCTAAACCTTGCTAAACTGAGCACACTATATCCAAGTATATTTTGGATATACACTTGCAGATATGGTGCCAGCAGCAACGGTGTGCAAATACATTTATTTGGACGTTTTCAGATTTTGAAACGCACTCCTAAACAAAATCTGAGGTAAATGAGAAACGTCATTTTTTTGCAGTTTGGGCCATCATAGCTGTTTATATATAGGTCAATGCATGAAAAAAACAGAAAGAAAAATGTATGCCAAAGGTCGTGAAGACACCAAGGTGTCTATAATGTCTCCACCGAGAGTCATTAAATAATACATTAATGAATTCAAAGGTAGAAATGTGTACTAGTTCTTACCTTGCAATGCAGCGGTACATGGTTGCTGGTCTTCACTGTACTCACCGACACAACTTTATAATTGACACCCACAACAATGGACTACATATTCACCTAGTGTCACAGTGAAATTCGTTGGGACTGAAACAAAAAACGGCGCAGTTGAGTTCCGTGTTTCCTCACTGCAACTGTAGTGGCACACTTTGGCCACTAGAGATCGGACTGCTCACCCTTAATACACCCATTCATGCCTCTCACTAATTAACAAGTTTGAATTGAGTCCAAAGATCGTATATCATGAAGAAGAGATATTACTCGGTGCATTTTGGACATTTTATATGCAGTCTATGATTCTGGACAACAGAGCTATCTGCGCGTCCCGGTGAAAAAAAAGCCTCACTGAAGAGAAGAAGGCATAATCTGTTACCATAGCAACTGACGTGGAACAGACCTATAATATATTACTCATCATCACGGTGTAAATTTTAGGTCTGTATCTCAAAAAGTGCTTTGGCTTGTATACCTTGCAAACAAACATGGAATGTGAGAAAAAAATCTGCCAGCATTTTATATGGATATACCGAGGAGCAGACGGATGTCGGTTTAAAATAGAGTAAAACGTCTTGCTTTTTTCTCTTCTGTTCCTGGACGTCTGACAAAAAAGGAAAACAAGAGTATCTTAAGACTAATGTATTATTGTCTAGCTTCAACCTGAAAACTAGCGTCAGTTGTTCAGATGATTTAAATGATAAAAACAGCAGCTTTTTTGTCAATACAACGAAAACAAATGACATTCACTTATGTACAACGATTCTAATCAGAATCAGAATCAGAATACTTTATTAATCCCCGTGGGGAAATTAAGTAAAATCAGTGTACACAGATATTAGGCTAAAGTCACTGCGCTTTACACTACTTGCTGTATTTTTATTTATTTGTTTATTTGTTTATTTATTTATTTATTTAATATTGGGGTTGACGATGTGCTGCTTTACCTGTTTGTTTCATTTTTTAAAAGATTTTTGTTAAAATGTGTTGTATCAAAAAGACTAATTAAAAATTAAAATTAAAAATCAAAATTACCTCTAAAGCAAATCTAACTGCCCCGGGCTAAATGGGCCATGATAATAAGGAGTTGTGGTCCTCAATTCTGATTGGCTGAGTCATGTTTATTATGATTCACCTGTGACCTCTTAAAAGTTTATTTAAATATTAATGTTAACCGGAAATCGCTGCTCATACTACATGTGTCTATATAGCATTCATGTTGATCAGTTTTGCTTGTATTGCTTGATGGATAATAGCTTTAAGTTGTTATCATTATTTAATTATTACTTTTAAAAACAAAAGATTCATTAAATATTTACCCTTTTATTACAACACTACTTTTTTAGTTCTACCCAGGTTCTCATGACTTGAAACTTCTTATCCGTTCTATATTTATCACCGCCAAGCACATTTTTTCTTTAATTAATACTCCGTGAAACCTTATGAATGACCAAAAAAGTATTTTTGGGGCCAGTAGTGTATCGTGGTTTGGGCGGCCCTGCTGCTGTATATCGCTGATTCAGGCGGGGAGGGAGGAGGAAAGTGTGTGTGTATGTGTGTGTGTATGTGTGTAGTCGACAGACAGCCAGGACTGGGGAGACCAGCAGCGGAGATCCAGGCGAAGCAGAGCGGGGAAAACTGCGTCCGATCCGGGGAGAACTCAGCAGGAGGAGTCCGCAATGACTTGGGGAACGGAGCTCTGGGTATGTTTGAACCGTTAAACTTAAGCCGCCAACTGTAACAAGTATTTGTTTTGTTGTTGTTTTTGTTTTTTGTACGAACAACACTGGCCGACTTGGGGAATTCGTGTGGAAAGAAGGAAGGGAGGAAGGTGCTGTGTTACCTTTTAGCTTTGTGTAAAGGCGAGCGGCTAACGTTAACGCTAGCTAGCCGGTTATATTAGCCAGGGAGGCTAACGTTAAGCTAGCTAATCCTCACAATGCACCTTAGCCGCGGTGACAGCGGGTTGAACAATAGGCAAGTCCCGCAGACATACGGTCAGACAGCCGGGGCGGATCACGCTGTCTGCCTTCCCCGCCTGTAATAACCAGTCATCTGTAATAAAATCTGCGGTGTTGCATTCATTTGCCTGTGAGAGCGGCAAGTAATGAAGTTAAATCTTGTCGGATTTTGGATGTCACACCCTGTTTCAAAGGCAAGCAGGCAGGCAGGGAGGGAGGGATGCCGTTAACGGGGTGGAGGAAGCGGTGGGGTCCGGGTAGACCACCACCATCCCTCTTCATTCCTTTTATAACGCAGCATGAACCTGACTTTGGACTTTGGTGCAATTTTACTTCCCTTTCTGATCGGCATATGCTTTGTGACCCATTGTCCAGTCTTTTGCCTTAATATCCAGTGGGAAGGAAGAAGGGGGAGATGCTCAAATCGGATGAACCGGCTGACCTGTGCCTCATAACGCCATATGCCCTGTGTATTTCTGTCTGTTCTAACAAGAAGTCATTAATCAGATGTTATTAGCTCAGGCATTATTATATTATAGAAGGGGTATGCTCTTTGTCAAGTTCACCGAATCTGTATGTGTGATCCACATCACCTACTTTTCCATAAGGGTTTAATATTAATGCTTTGTTTATTCCTTTTGTGCAGAAGTGGTTGATATGTAGTTCTGGGTTGATGCATTTAATGTTTATGCACTGCAACAGTTCTGTTTGGAAATGATAGTGTTGTGAGTACCAGCGTGTGTTTGGGGTGTTGGCCATCAAAAGCTGTGGTCACCAGAGGCAAAAGGAGCATCCTCTCAGCATGTGTGTGTGTGTGTGTGTGTGTGTGTGAGTGTGAGTGAGTGATTGGGGAGAGGAGAGGATAGGCTGCTTGACTCACAGTGCTATTCCAGTCCACAGGGATAGAATAGAGAAGTACAGTGTGCAGAAATACAACAGAGCAGGGTTTCTCAGTTTCAGGGGAAGCACTTCACCTCCATGAGATGATACTGAATGGCCTTTCCTATGGTTTACTGACCCAGAAAGAGTATATATATATCACTTAATTTCAAGCTGTTCTTGAATGTGTCTTTACCACAGTACCAGAGATGGAAAGATCATTGCATGGCGCTCCACGGTACAAAAATAAACTGAGATGTTGCCATGAACAGTGATGCAATTTTTTTTGGATGGAAATTGCAGAACACCCATCCATGTTTCCCATTGAGATTCCCTTGTTTTTATTTCCTGCCTTTTTGACTACTAAATATTGGGATAGGAGGATACTAGGCACTGCCAGAGGCTGCTTTCCCAGTCAGACAGACAGACAAACTGGCTAGCGATCAGGAGTATGGCTCAGAGAGAAGGGAGAGAATTAAAATATAGAAAATCCCAGTTCTTGAAATTCGTTAGCAGAGATGTAAATGCACTTTCAACTCCAATTTTAATCAAAAAAGAACTAGATCCAGTTTTGGGGTTGGTAGATATTATCATTTGATTAACGTGCATAAAACAAATTTTGTACATTGGTCATCAAGAAAAGTGTTCAGATTGGTTGTTCAATACTCTGACACCTTAATCTTTAAAATTTTGCCATTTTTCTTGAATGTTGTCTACATTTGACCCTATGTTTCCCTAAAGAAAGAGTAGTGACTAGCAGTATGTAAGAAAACAAAAAGCAAGGCAGTTTTATTTTTCTCCACTGAATGTGAAGGGTATCTTGCAATGGAAAATGCCCAAACGAAAATTAAAATAGCATTCCATTACATGGTCATTAAAATGAGTTTCAGTTCATCTCTGTTTGTGATTTGGTCCCAGCTGTAGTGAGGCACACTGTGATCTGCTGAGTGGAGACGCTGTGACTGGACGGTCATAATCCCATGAGCCCGCTGATGAGATTAATTTATTTGCTGCCTGATGTCCGATTATAGTTTATCCGCTGTGTAGTGTCAGATTACAGATTATGGTCTGAAAAATACGACGTAATGCAGCTGATTGGCCGTCATGTTTTACACATGACTGACTGTCTAATGTCAGACATTGCAGATTATCATTTGTCTGCTTTAATATTACAGACTACTGACTGAATTTAACACATCAGAGTAGAGGTGGATGGCTGTCTGTTGTCAGAAGCTTGGCAGATTTAGTCAGACTGGACTGCTTGTGTACACAGCCAAAGCCCATCATCAGGTATATTATTCAACAATTTGCATTATTTCTAGAGATGCACCAATACCACGGTTTCAGTGCCGATACCGAGTATGAAACTTTAAATATTGACTGTTACTGAGTACCAATCTGATCCATTAATGTCACTCATTGGTCAGGGGTCCTTGGGCAAAATAATAGCTATAAAATTCTTCTTTTTCCCCTCGTTTAGAGGAATACAGGCTTCTTTGTGCCAAAAGTGGAGAAAACCAACAATTGCTTTTTTTCTCATGTGTTCAAGGCTTCTGGAGTCTGATGTTTGTCTTGGGTAAAATCTCAGATGCAATATTCTTTTAGCCCCTTATGTGGCTAAATTGAATGAATGGTCCTAATTATTACTTAGTTCATAGGGCAGCTGCAGCATTGTCAATAGCAAAGTGTATTCTACTTGACTTGACCACTCTATCGTTTTAAGCACAGTGGTGTTAGTGTATTCTACAAACTGGTAATTACAACTAGAAATTTTGGTACTTTTATCATCCATCGTTTTTTCAAACTAATAAAAGAAAAACTAAAAAACAAATAAAATAATATTTTAGTGTTACCCTTTGACCTTCACTTTTACTTCACTGTTCAACTTTCCAGCTCAACTGACATGACAACTTGCAAGTCGTATTGATGGGAATCTCTTCTCCCTCTCCCTTTCTTCCCATATGATGTGAACGCAGCATTAGTATGACGTGTGTAATGTGGTCACCTTCGTATGTTGTGTGTAACGTAGTAAGCTTAGCATGTTGTGCGTAGTGTAACCTTAGTATGTTGTGTGCAGCTTGGTGGCCTCAGCTTGTGCCAGGCGTGTTGGCTGCAGCCCAGGGCTTTGAGACATTACAAAGCAAGCGAGGAACATCCTATTACTGAACTGGCTTCCTGCCCTCCGACTGGCACACACACATACAGTGGGAAGTGCCCTTCTGAATGGAGGCTCTGTGTGTGTGCGCGCGCGTGTGTGCTAATGCTGCATTGCTGCCATGCTGTGCTCTGTTCTGTGCAGTTGAGGTGAGCTGCAGGCCGGTGGAGAGGAGCAGCCGGTCTGACTGAAGGACAAGAGACAGACAAGAGCATGACTCTGCTGACTGGTCAAACTGAAAGACAAGGACAGGGGGAATGGAGAGGGGAGCGACAGAGGAAAGAGGATGGAGATTTACTGAATGGCTAAAACACCTGATTTTTGCTTCTGAGTCTGCCATTGTTTGGTCTCAGTTGGGGATGTAATGGTTCACCTTCTTCATGGTTCAGTCTGTACCTCGGTTTTTATGCCATGCATGAGTTTGTATAACAGTTTGGCTTGAAAAAATGGAACTACCTGAGAATTCAAGTTCTTTCTCTTTAATTTGTACGCATAACATCAGTTCCTTCTGTTAAGGTTATTCAGCCTGGCAGCAGAAAGCCTTTGTACGCAGCGAGTGGAAGAGTATTACTAATCAAAATCAGTGTTGAATGATCTGCATTACAAATGTGTTCACTGTAATGTGTGTACTGTAAAAAAAAAAAAAAGGAGAGCATGTGCCAGAACTGGTTGAAAAACAAAGTACAGTTGTAACATGTAAGGTTTTGTGATGTGAGGTATACAGATTCATAGTTTTTTTTTTTACAATACAAATTTGTAATCTTGTTTCCTAAAACTCTTACATTGTTGTATTTTTCACTGACATCAGCTTACCTCAGAGCTGTGTTTGATGAAACCCTAGATTGTTGAAACAGCAGGTTTTTGGCTTGCACACACCTGTCCTGAGTGCAGTGTTAACATTTTGTTATTAAAAAAATCATAACCACAGCTTTTTTCAGACATTAGTATAATTACCTGTACACTGTGAATTACATTATGTGCCATCAGGTCAGATTTTGTTTTGTTTTACAGAACAACACAGGGACTGGTTTTACTTTGCAAGTAATAAATCTGGCTGCATAGCTTAACTTTCTCGTTAGCTTACCTGGTCTGAATACATAATTGGCTGTCATCAGCTCTTACTCTTCTTGCTCCTCATAATAACATTCAGGGAGAGAAGGGAGGACAAATAGCTCTTTGTGACAGGAAGCAACAGGGTTTATAGGAAATGTGGTCTTGAATTAGATCTTGAACTTCACTTTTACTAAAATACCGACTCTTGTCATCCTTCCCGTGCCAGAGTGCCTTAATTTCTGTAAATAAATCAGCCTTGCCACACACTCTTTCAGGTGTAGTAGCTTTCCGTCAGACCCATATTTGTGGTTTGGGGCAATATTATAGCGTTCCCGCGGGTCATGCAATTTCCGTAAAGTCGTGGACTTTTGAAAAGTCTATTCCAGACAGGGGAAGTCAGGGACTTTAATAAATTCTCAGAATAAGTCATGGAATATCATGAAATATTGTCAACCTTAATTAAAAAATAAACTAGTTACTACTAAACCAGATGCTTATTTTCTTTCATTTTCTAACGTGTTCATGTTATGTTCACTTCCCCCCCAGAAAAAAATGGTTTAATAAGACCTCTGAGTCTAAAGTGTGTTTAAAATTTTGGTCAAGGAAAAAAATCCTCATGTTAACGTTATGTAGGTCATGGAAATTCAGCATTTTAGTCACGGAAAAGTAGTTTTTAAATTCCACTATCTCTCTAGCCGCGGTTGCAGTTTTCTCCATGTGGTGCCCACCCCTGCTGAAAGAACACAGAGTACAGGAAACCCCAAACGTACACTTTCTGTATCTTTGTGGTTAGATAGCGAATCTGTGCTAGTTTTACTTCCTGTGAGAGGGTTGCTGTGGTTAGTAGGGCAGTAGTCGGGCTCTTAGCAGGTCACAGCGGGTGTGAATGAAGTCAGGTTGAAGCTAAGGGTGCTGGCCTGGACACAACAAGCTGTTACACTGAGTGTAGCCAAGCTTGCTCACTGTCAACAGTGTGTATGTGTATGTGTGTGAGAGAGAGAGACAGAACATGTTTGCAAGGCCTGGATGTGAGAGGCGACGATACTTGTACATGCGTGTGTAGGCGATACCTTGTGAGTGTGAGGGTGGGTGTCTTTCTTAATTAACAGCGTTCTGCTAACACGTCTCCCGCAGGCGGGGAGGAGGATGGAGAGAGAGAGAGAGAGAGAGGGAGGAAGGAGGTGTGAGAGAGGGATGGAGGATGAGAAAGAACATAGAGAAGAAAGGAAGGAGGAGCTATAAGGGAAAGAGAAAGCACTGAAAGAGAAAGGGACAGAGGGAGTTGGTGAATCGATAAAGGCATATGGATAGAAGAAGAGAGTTTATAGACGCTCTAGATTAAATGAAACTTTAACGATCTCAGTGGGTAAATTGGGCTGCTGCAGCACTAAGTAGTGATGGGATAGATCAATGAAGAACTGGGTATAAATAAGAGTAAATGGGGGTTATATGAATTAGTGCTGAAACGATAAGTCAATGAACTGATTATTTGATTGTACAGTGTCTGACAGTTACAATTTTGATGATCAAGTAAACGTTTTAGTCTTTTACTAAGCAAAAATACCAAACATTTGCTGGTTATAGCTTCACAACTGCGAAGACTTGCTTCTTTTCTCTGTTTTTATCATTATAAAGTGAAACCTTTGGGGTTTTTTGGCTGCTGGTCAGACTGAGTAATGAAGTTTAAGACATACCTTTGGGCTCTGGTGACTTCCATGATAGACGAAATGATTAATTCATTATATGACGAAAACAGTCTAGATTAAATCCAATGGAAATAATTATTAGTTGCAGTCCTAATATAAATGCAAACACAAAAATACACTTGGATGTGTTAAGTAGAAAATGTATAAATGAAGATGGATTTGGATATAAAATGCCAGAAAAACTTACTGAGAAGGAAGACAGTGTGAGATTTGTGCATTATGAATAGGTGGAGAGTTATAAAAATGATTAATATATCAATATGTATGTAATGTAAGAACAATGAGAGGGTTATGAGAGCTGGAGGGAGAAAGGCAGAGATGAAAAATTATTGAGGTGTTTGCATGAGCGTACATTCATACTGGGCATAGTTAGTAAAATTACTTAACTACATGTTCTGCTTTGCCAAAGCACTTTTTATTATTTTTATTATTAAACTTTGGATTTGTGGTGTTCTGTTTGAATAGACAATATAAAACCAATAGCCTCTTGTTGGAGGAGGTGGGTGTGAGTTTGACGGCAGGTCGTTACTTTTGTCAGGCCTTTTAAAAAGTCTTTTTCAGGTCTCTCTCTCTCTCTTTCTTCTCTTTCTTTCTGTTTCTCTGTTTACACTCCTCTCTCTCTCTGTCTGTTTCTCCCATCTCTGAACAGTAGGAAACATGCAGATGATGCAGTCCTTCTTGATCAATAACAAACATGTCATAATGTTTTGACTTGTAATGGTCAGTGTAATTTTAGAAATGGCCTAACAGGCTAGAGAGACACATCATTTCCCCAGGTCTCATCAAAATGTGAGGAATTGGTGATTGAGACATCGCAGTTTGAGTGGGAAAGCGAGTGCTTCATCGCTGGTTAGATGGTGGTTTCAGAAGGAAAGTCCAATGAGAAAATGTGCTGGGTTATACTGGATTTCAGACATGAACTACCATAACTTGAGATTGATTACGCTATGTCTGTGGACGTTTTCTTCCAAAACCAGTGTGATGTACATACTGTCCTACTCTGACGTGCAGATGAACAAAGAAATGAGGGAAAGAATGATGAAGGAAGAAATGAACTACAAAATGAATAAAGGCACAGAGGAATGGACAAAGGAACAGACAAAATAAGGAGCGGAAGCAGACCAATCCATAGTCCTCCCCTAATTTCACTGTGGGGGAACAAGTACTGACATGCACTCTGTCATCCCCCCTCGCTCTGCATCTCTCCCCCCGTCTTTCCCCCCACAGCTGCTGCCTTCTTCCTCT
>OMKZ01034631.1:0-10484 GCA_900302535.1 Neoniphon sammara | reverse complement strand
CCCGGCTGCAGGGCCACAGTTCTCTCTTCCAGGTAAGATCGCAGGTAAAAGAAGCAGAGGCAAAGAGGAAGAGAGAGACAAAAATAACGTGAGAGAAATAAAGGGCGTGATGAAAGGACTTAATGTTTGTTTGTTTTTTTAACCCATTGTGTTTGGAAGTCTAGGAGGAAGTTTTCAGATTTACCGTTCATGTGAAATGAGCACAGTAGCAAAATCCCTGTGCTTCCCTTTGATATTTAGGATAGGGAGCTGACACAAGATTATGAGACAGGTAAGGTTTCAATTGTCTTTTTACAGCCGTGGTTCTGTCGTATAAATCGAGTTTTGAACTATTTGTCAATTCTCATACCTGTTAAAGACAATAGCATCCACTGTCATTGCTCTTCAACTATATAAAGGCCTTAACAAATGACTCCATACCATGCAGAATGATTTCTATAACAAAATGCCATTCTAATGACAGAAGAGTTTTGGTTTTGATTAGATATGAATAACCTAGGATTTTGCATTATTGCTATTTTCAAAGGAGGCTGTTTACTTGACAAAATAATAGATCAAAGAGAAAACAAGATGGTTTGGAGATCTGCGATACAGCAGATACCAGTGGTTGTTAAGCTAGCTGAGAGTCGGTAAGCTGGCCCAACAGAGGTGTCCTGTTTCAGCGCTCATGAGAGGGAGAGGAAATCCTGCGAATACTTCCTGTTTGAGCCCAGGGGAGCCAGTCTGAACAGGGTGGACTGGTTTGAGAGCTGCTCCTCATTTGTGAACCACACACACACACACACAGACTCTACACATACTCACACCACACCCCCCTGATAGGCATACAGACCTTACCAGTTTCTTTGTGCGTGAACAATGTTGACGTCTCCCTCTGTTGTGGAGGCAGAGGACAGAGACGAGAAGGAAGAGGCACAATGTATAAAACAACAGGAAACCAGAGCAATGACAATGCTGCAGTTCCTCACCGGAAAGGAGCTTTCACAGAGCCTCCCTCCCCTGCTCACTAACTCTCCGTCCCTTTCTCTTCCTTCGCAGTTCCCCAGCCTAATCAACGGACACATGCCTGTCCCCCTGCCAAACCTGGAAGGAACTCCCTCCTCCCTGCTCCTGTCCCCCACCACTCACAAATCCTGATCCAGGGTCTGTAAAGCCTCCCATCTTCATCCATCTCTCATTGAAAGATTCTTCTTGTCCGCAGTAGCAGCAGCAGCAGTCTCTTGTTCATCTTGTCAAAATTTGCTTCAAATCTAAGTCCTATGAGACAGTATGTGACCTCACTTTTTTGCACTTAAGTTGCTTCAAATTCCAGTAGTTGAAAGCACTTGGTAAAAGCCATATGCCACGATGTCTGGGAGATGTCTGGCTCTTCGTGATAAAGTACAGCACATTTCCACATGACCCTGTCCTTGGTGGACAGTAGTGAAGTGTAGCTAGTTGAAAAAAGACTAGCCAGCCAATACCAAGCAAAGAGCTTGGTTTGTTTTAATCTTGTACAAATATCTTGTCTTTTTTTCCCCAAAATGTTCATCACAATGTGAAACTGGTTGTTTCACTTGTATGGTATTGTTATGTATTGTATGCACTGTGCTTTTCAGATAGTACCGGCTGTGCCTTGTTGTCCTATTTTCTTCTTTTCAAAAAAATCTTTTTATGAAGACGAGATTTCAAATCAATGGAAAACATTTGTATCTCTTGTAATGTTCTCTTTTTATACTGGACTTGATATACAGTTTATATTCTGTATAATTTTGTATTGGTGATGAATGTAATGTCATTTTCAATAAACGAAGCATTGAATGCTTGAATGTAGTGCCTTTAGTGTGAACAAAGTTTTACAGACGGTAAAACAGCATGTGTGGTCGTCGGTGCATTTGGAGAGAAATCAAAGCCAGGTAACAAGATTTTTTTTTTTTAAACTTAAAAGATTTAATTTTCTTTTCTCTGGAAAAAAATCAAGCTCAAATATGGGAGGGCATCTGCAACGAAATCCCACACCAATAACAATTATCCACAAATAAAGTTAAAGTATATCATACAAAACATCTCTTATAACACTGTTAAATAGACTGTGACTTGGTTTCGTATTCACTAGGGGCAGGACTAAAACTAGCGCTCCCTCAATAGGAGTTCAGTGGCTGTGTGCTTTCCCCATAGAACAGAGCAGGCATGCAGCACGATGACGGAGGCAATCCAAACAAGGAACCATTTTTACAGTTGATGGAGATGGGAATGGCAGAAAGGAGAACACAGCTGTAATGCACACAGGCAGCACTGCCAATTCTGACACTGGGAATTCACCTCACACCTCTGCTTCGTAACAGACTGGGGTTAGCGAACGAGATCGGGGTGGAAAGGAAAAGAGGAAGCCGTTCGCTGTAGTCTTGAAGTTTTCTGTAGAATTTAGCAGTTCATTCTGTAATGCCCGTGTCCATCTTTTTGTCTCCTGGATTTTGTTCATTGGTCATGACAGGGAACGCAGCATCCTGGAATGATATGCCAGCGTCTTTAAAGCAGTGACTCACAAGAATGTGAACCGTTTTTCACCAAGCTTGGCAGTAGGGCTCCCATTTAGTTCCAGTTTGGATAAACTTATCACAGTTCATTATATCAGAACTGGCCTTGAAACCCTTCAAAAATAAAATGGTCACGAATTACGGGTATGGCTGAGAACAGCACCATGGCAACAGAGACAGAAATCAGAACTTCAGAGCTGCTACAGAAACATCCCTCTGTTTCATCTGTCTGTCTGCCTTACACACCCACACACACTAAAAGGAGCTTTGAGGTGGAGTTTTTTTATCTAAGAAAATGGAAATAATGACAAGAATATCACTAAAAACACCACCACTTCAAAAAAATAATTCAAAATCTATACACATTGCATGTTTTCATTAAAGTGACTGAGCCAGTTAGGATTCTAGACAGTAGTTGGATTTAGCAGCAAATTCTCTTCCCAATAAATATAAATGTATATAAATGTCTCTTGTGGGCCAGGTTCACACCAAACCACCGGGGCGTCACACTGTGGAGAAGAACCCCAGGCAGGTTGGGGGAGTGGTGGGAGGTTTTCGCACACCACGCCAACATCCATCTCAGGGACTGATCCATCTGTGAGACTGTACAGCTAGGAGATCCTTCTCAAAAAAAAAGTTCAGAGATTCTAAAACAGCATGCTTTGTCTTCTGCTCTTTCCGTTGCCTGTGAAAAAAAAAAGAAACAGGAAGAAATCAGGACTTTGTTCAGTTGAGAATGAAAACGTGGGAGGTCTTAGTAAGGATCCTTGAGGTACTCCTCACCTGACTCTGGGTAAGATGAGTTCCGGTAGCCAGGATCTCTCTGCAGCTGGACCTCCTTCAGTGTGAATATGGATATGCCTGCCAAATATACAGAAAAGTCAGAAAAAGTACGACAGAAAACACCGCGCCAGGAGAATAGTGTCTTTGTTATACAGCTGTAACTGATCCTCATTGTACAGTGCACTGTCCCTTGAGTTGTACCTACAGCCTGCCAAGTCTGCATTACTGCGTTGCCATTTTATTACTCACTCTCTGGCAGTGTGTGTACACGTGGCCCAAGGCTTCTGAAGTATGGCTGTCTCATTGATTCATCAGCAGAGATCCTCTTTTTTGACTCATACTAAAATCGGGGATAAAAAGAGAAACATAGTCATTAAAAAAGATGAGAAATAACTAAAGAAGTCTGCAGTGTGCGGGAGCATGCGCCTTTCTGATGCGCATTAATGCAGCTCTTTCCAATACATCCAAAAATAGCTGCAAAATGTGTCACGCTCCTTTTGTTAACATCCCATTAATGCCTGTCAGATATAGTGAGACTCACTTTTAGGAATGACATCAGCAGGTCGATGCCATCAGTGTCCAACCTAAGGGGGAGACAGAGAGAAAAAGAGAGGTCACAGGAGGTGGGGTGACTCACAAATACTGGCGAGTGTAAGGAAGGAAACAGAGTCAACTATTCCACAGGATTTCCTTACAGGAAGTAACACAGAACACAATCTCTTAACTAAACAAACCAATACTACTAATGTCTCACGCACTAAAAGCTAGGTTAAAAAGCACTACATAGGAGCCGTGCTGATATACCTGGGTCTCATAAAAAAGATTTGTTCATTTCCATCTCCAATGATTAGAGGGCTAACAAGAGAGGCAGTGTAGAAGGGGATGTGTTAAGACACATGATGCTTTCAGGGTGCATATATAACAATATAAGTATCTGAAACAACCATATCTAACATTTGATGATCGCAAACACAGCTTATCTGAACAAACAAAAAAAGCACTCTATGTATCTAATGAAGACTATGTGACAACTGATTCAGATTTAATTTAGATACAAACGCCAACAGCTGTGTTATTCCATCAGATCACCCCAGATCAAAACCAGCCTTACCTGGGTGCATGGTTAATGAGGGGCTGGGTCTTGTACTTGGGGAACTTGTAGGACTTGAACTCGTCGATAGAGGAGATCCCAGGCCAGCTGTCCTCTGTGGGTGTGCCTGTTGATGGACATTCAAGTGACCCTGTTAGAGTAGGGCTTCATGGTGGCAGCTGGGAGGGCTTTACACGCTGCCATAGGGGCCGCGTGCCGAGACGAACATGATTAAAAGGCTCACATCAGAAGTTATACCAGTTCCCTGTCAGAAGGGGGCAGCACTGACCTAGCAGCCTGAAGATGAGGTGCAGCTCGTCCTCCACTGTGGATCCAGGGAACAGGGGCCTGCCGGCAGCCATCTCATAGAATATACAGCCCACCCCCCTGACAGGAGAACAGAGACAGGAGGGCTTGATTAATAAAAAAACAGATTGGATAGCTGAAGCTGAACCTCCATTCCAACTCAACAGGTCTTAGCTACAGAGCGTACAGATAATTGTTTATGGATCCAGTTCCCTGAATTGCTCATTTATTCGTCAGAAACAATCTACGCCAAGGATTTAAATATCGATGGCTGAGGCATGGATGAATTCTGGAAAGGGGCCAGTTGCTTTGGTGGATAGAGAAACCATCCATAATTAAAAGTCACAACACCGACTCCCATTACAGCCTATGTTTATCTATCAACATCGATGTGTCCTGTCAATACATCTGCAAAATGACACTAGAGCCCTGGCTGCTCTTCCTTTTAAGTTGCCCAGGACAAGACTCTCAGTTAAATAAAACCCCCATACACATCCATACTAGTCCAATAAATTACAAATGAGGTTAATGAAATGAAACCGGGTGAAAGCTATTCATGGGAAGTCAAAAGAAATTCTATAGGATGATATGTGCTGCTGCTGCATCTACCGTGCGTATACTGTGAGTATGATATGGTGGTGGCTTGTGAGTAGCCGGAAGCCTGAGCAGTGTTTTCAAACAGTTATAATCACCCTTGGCGAGTCCAGCCCACTCACCACATGTCTATCTGTGTGGAGTACTCAGAGGAGCCCAGCAGCACATCAGGGGGCCGATACCAAAGCGTTACCACCTCGTTAGAGTATGTCTTAGTGGGGACCGACTTGGCTCTGGCCAGTCCTGTGGAAAAGAAATAAGGAAAATAAAAACAGATACAGACAACAAATGTAGTCCAGTAAACAAGTCACTATTCCAGTATTACAACCATTAGAAGTTGATATAAAGGGTTTAATTCTAACAACATCATCATCACTCAATATTTCAGAAACACACATGAATGCAGTTTCAAAAATGTATACTAAACACAAGTCTGTATGGTTTTCCATATTTTTTTTGCTTTCAGCACTCATTTTTCATGAATGGGTGTCATTCACTCTCCCCACCCAAATGATACATGACTTAAGAGGGGCAAGTCTCGCTCTGCTCACAAAAAGTGAAACATATTAACACAGATTAACATTAACAGAATAACTATTATGTATTGTTACCAAAGTCAGCCAGTTTGAGTTCTCCTCTGTCATTGATGAGCAGATTCTGAGGCTTCAAGTCTCTGTGGAGAACCTTCCTTCTGTGACAGTACGCCAGGCCTCGCAGGATCTGGAACAGGAAAATCTGGGGACAGAGATATTTTAGATCAATAATTATAATTACATTTATAAAGCCAGTAGAGCTATTTTGTAAAAACTAGTAATTCTCAAAACATCTCTGGAATACATGATATTCAGGAGGATAAAAAAGTTCAAAAAAGTTTACTGAAATTTAAGATGAATGCTTATTGAAAACACAAAATGTACAGGTTGTCATTCTGAAAATCTGTAAAGTTTTAATGTGCAGTTTAAATTTTTTTACCCGTTACTGGACACTTAAGTTAATCTTAATAATTATGCACAAACAACAGAACACATTTTCAGCTTGCCAAATTGTCTGCTTTTTATACTGTGGAGCAGGAAGGCTGAAATGACAAATTTCAATTTTTGCCACATTTTACCACCAGGGGGCAGAAGGCAGGGTTTCTTTCATTTCGACCTGCAGCCTCAGAGTCTTAAGTGACCCTGAAGGTGGCTGGTCTGGCAGGGTGCCTGCGGAGGCTCACCTTGACGTTTTGCATGCTCAGGATATTCCCACAGTCGTCCATGTACTGTTTGAGGTCCTTGTCCTGAATGAGGCATAGGGAGGAAGAGAGTTAGAAGAAGTCTTGGGAGGCTACAGGCACAGAAACAGTAACAGCTGCCCCGTTATGCTCCTGCATGGGCATGTTTTGTTCTGCAGAGGGCCATGATGCATGAGATACTCACTTAAGCATCAATGAACAGAACAGCATTGAGCTGAATGTGACTAATGCAGAAAAACAGGAGAAGGCTTTGTTGTTCTCACCAGGTACTCAAAGACCAGCGTCAAAGACTTGTCTGTGTGGACAATATCGTGCAGCGTCACGATGTTTGCGTGCTTCAGGTCCTTCAATAACGACACTAAAGAAAAACAAGGACACAGTCGTCTGGAACACGTCAGGATATAATACAGCTGAATGAACCCTGGTGTGAAATGTATATGAAAACCACCTTTTCTTTTCTTTTTTTTCCAAAACATAGTGAAGAAGTTTACTTTGCAACATTTTTGAGTTCGGTTTGTTTAGGCTCCTGCTGCCAAAGTGTAAATGAGCCACAGCTTGTAAACAGAAGATGCACAGACTCACAAGTAGCTCCTTTACTGGACACAGTTTCAGTAACCTGTTATCCCACAAAGTTAGAGAGAAGTCTTATACCACTCCTTGTTGGGTGAGATAAGACTTATCTGCACTCTGTGCTGTAATTTACATTATCCAGTGTTCATTCAAGGTGAAGAAACATGAAGAAATACTTAAATATCCGTTTAAATAGCGTCAGTCTATACTGTTGTCAGCCCTCGCTTCGTTTTGTTATGCTAGGCTTGCATAATGCCTGCATGAGATGCCAACATCTTTGATGTTGGCATCTCATGCATCTCATCTCACTACTGTCTGATGTTAGGGTCATTTCCTGTGGTTGGTATGATTATATTCTCACTTCTAACAAACCATACTAAGAGAGCTAAGACCCACATTTCAGGAAGTTCAGATGTTCAAATGGTATTGCTCTCACCTGCACAAAACAAATCTAAAGTCCGACTGATCACTCTTCAAACATGCCTGGTGTGAATGTGCCCTTAGTGACTGAAGAGGACTAGAAAGCTGCTAAGTAGGACTAGGATGCACATCACTCCTTAATGTACACACTTGTAGACAATGTATGGGATGCATGGTGCAAAACTGAACTTTTTACCTTCTCGGATAGCAGTGCATGGCGCCCCCTCCTCATGTTCCAGTCTGATCTCCTTGAGAGCCACCAGGTTGTCTGTCAGCTTACTCCTCCCCTTAAACACTGTAGCGTACGTGCCCTGAATAACAGGAGGGGAGGGAGTGAAAGAAAACGTTTACGAAACTGGACTGATACACACCAGTCAGCTCTGGCTGGTTGTCAGGAGTCAAAATTAAACCAGGTGTGTGTGTGTGTGTGTGTGTGTGTGTGTGTGTGTGCGCCTTATCACTGGCTATGAGAACACGAGCAGCTGGGTGAGGACAGAAAGAAAGCCAAGGTGAGCACACATTTTAACGTACCTCCCCCAGTTTGTCCAGTTTAATGTAGGTCTCCAGCTTCCCGAAACCAATTTCTGACTGGAAGAGAGGAAGAGGAAAGCAGCATTAATGAGGCTTGCATCTTTATTAGCACTGACAAGCTTACAGACACCACGCCAAATCCTTCTGACAGTCTTGGAGGATGAGGAGGGGGTTGCAAGGAGGACACCCCCGCCTCAACAACCATCATAGCTAATCTATTTTGACAGAAGACCATTGGCTTTTGGCTTTTATGCTGTGTGTGCGTGCGTGTGTGCGTGCGGCGTGCGTGCGTGCGTGTGTGTGTGTGTGTGTGTGCATGCATACATAAGCTCAGTAAACAGCGAGGCAAGTGAGCGGAAGCATGTGATTAGGTGAACTGTAGTGTGTTCTGCTTTTGACAGAGACACACTCAAAAAGTAGAACCACGCGCCAATTTATTCAAGCTGCTGACAAAGAGAATGCTGAGGTGCAATGTAAACACATGACAACAGGCTGAGAGGATGAGATTAGACAGTCTAAGGACAAGGCGTGAGCTCTCACTTCTGCTTCTTGCCGCTTTTAAATAAAACATAATTCTCTCACAGCTATCTTTATCATTCTGCACTCTCTCCCTGTCTACCTCTTTCTCGCTCATTCTTGTCTGTTTCTCCTCCGCCGCCGACTCTCTCAAATTGCTATTCCATTTTTACAAAAACATGTTATGGTTGGCCATATGAAAACATTTCTTTTCACTGTCTCCCTTCAAAAAGAACGCCATGGTGCTGGATCCAGGGCTGAACAATTAATTGACATATTATCAAAATTGCAATATGGCCAAGTGCAATATCCAAATTGCACAAGCTGTTATTTTTGAAGGCAAAATGTGTTAAAATAGGCGTATAAATGAAGTACTGTGGTGCTACAGAGATGCCGTGGCCTACAAATCTTATTCTCCAAATGTAAGAAAACATGTTTACTTGGTACAGAGGCCCCTATAAAAAAATTACATCATCAACATTTAATTAGTTTTTTCCTTGAAAATGAAAATTATGATGCAAAAATGATCATTCCCACTGAAATTGTTAATCATATCAAAATCTGTGACAGTAATTGTAATATGATTTCTTAAGCATATTGTTCAGCCCTAGCAGATTCGGAAATTAGGGAACGATTCCGTTTTGCTCAAGGACATTTCAGCAGGACGGATGCTTGCCGGCACAGCAGCTTGAACCCAGTTCCTCCGGTTTCCCTGCTGCCCCAAAAACATCATCCATTTCTCACTCCCTTCCTCCTTTTTCTGTTTCCCCTCTCCCTCCCTTCCTCCCACCGTCGCTATCACGTTCTCTCTCCTTCCTTGCCTCCAAACAACCTCTCCCTCTTCCCCATTTTCTCCCTCCATCTCACCAGGGAGGCTCTGCGGGAGCGTCGGCTGAGAGGCTGGTCGAAGGGCGGGCTGCTGAGCTGCAGCTTCTCCAGGTAACCGTCGGGTATCCGGATGTCAGCTGGCAGCGACAGACGCTTGTTCAAGTCCTGCACACGGACAAAAACAATAGAGACTCGTGTTAAAACAGTGTCGACAAAGTGTAAAACCCTAGACAAACGAGAGCAAACCCCTAAGCAAACAGAGTAAGCTCTAAATAAATACTAGCGACCCAAAACAAAATGGCGGAGACCCTAAATAAACAACTGGAATCTGTTAGAACCGCCGTTACTGTGTTAGGCCTCATTAGTCAACACAGAGGGCAGTGTGTGTGCACGTGTTTTTGTGTGTGTTTATACACATGTGTGTGCAGCAGACTTGAGCATGTGCCTACACCGCTATGTGTGGTGGACTTGTGTACATGTGAAGGGTGGACGTGGAGCCCTTTAAGAGTTCAGGGATAAGTTTTTTCCCTCCCAGGGCAACAAATTACTAAAGCATGATCCTGATGGCTTGTTATATAAAAATCAAATGCACACACACACTCATACACCACGCAAACACTCACAATATACCGTCTGGATACTTCCCAGCATGCATTTTCTCTGTTTGTTAGATTACTGTTAATCCGTCCTCTCTCTAGCTGCTTTAAATCTACTTCCACCCTTTCTGAGGTAACACTGAACACTTAGTAACACAGAACCCCCCCTTCCCCTTCAAGATTTATGCAACTTTGAACTTTCCACATTTCAACATGCAGCTCATTGATAAATCTGTAACTCAGTGACTACTGACTTGTGCCAGTGTGAACAGACCCTTCAGTTTTTCATTCAAACCATCACAGTGACTCAGCCTTTTGCCTTTGTAATTGCCTACACTTGACCGATTAAATATGTGGTCAATGTGCTAATAAGATGTCACGTTGTCCATCTTATTCCAAATAATACAGTGAGTCGGTGTTTTTGAATGACAGTATTCGACTCTATTGGTCCGAGGTAAATGTATGTCGGGCCAGGATTGGTGGTTTGCCCCTGGAGCATG
>OMKZ01034630.1:12776-49493 GCA_900302535.1 Neoniphon sammara | reverse complement strand
GGGGAAAAAAAAAAAAAAAAAAAAAAAGAGGGGAAAAAAAACTATTTCATTCCTGCTCGAGTATCTCATACTCTTCTCTCCCTCCCACCCCCATACATACACAGATACTGTACACATCCATTTTCTTATAAAGTCATTTAAAGTGAGAAAATTAAAAATGCCCTGTGATGCCTGCACTTTGAAATCTCTTGGGGCTTTAGGCAAAGGGGAGGGACATACGCCCCCACCCCGTGCGATTCATCCTTAGACGTTTGATTAGTGTATAAGTACTTATAGGGGAAAGGGGCTTGCGTTATAATTTTGTTTCATGAATTCCTTCATATGTTCATCTTCAACCGCATGTTCAAATAAACCATTAATCAAAGGGAAGAGAGGGAAGAGGGCATTTAGCCAGCGGAGCCATAGTCTCAGGGCCTCAGTGAGCTGGTGGATATGGTATTGAGAGACTGTAGGAAGCAGTGGTTTTTAATTATCTGGACTACGTACAGGATGCCGTTTTTGATTGTTTTAATGAGGCAGCTGGCCTATTGTCTCCCCTTAATTCCTCCATTGTTTTTAGAATATGTCATAGTTCTTTATTCTTTTATCAGGTGCTCTGCAGGAGGATTTAGACAATAGCCTTCATTCCAACTGCATTGGCCACTGCACAAAGGCAGCTCACTGCAGACAGTTAGCAGGCAAACAAGTGCAAATCACAAGCTGCACTTTTTCCAGCCTTTTCCCTAGTTTCGGGACTTGCGATTTTGGTCTTTCGCTCTTCCTCTTGACCCGCCCCTCCCGGCGTTATTCACATAGATTGTGCCACTGCCATAGGTGGTTAACCTGTGTTTCTGTGATTTCGATCACCAGCCATATAAAGGGCTGTCCAGAGGAAGACAGCCATGGGGAAACTGAGGGATCTCTGTAGAAAGCTCCTTCCTGGAATACTGTTTTTTTGTCCTGACACCTCAGTGCAGTCTGCTTTTCTATTGCATGCATTTCTAGTGTGTGTGTAAGAGAGAATGTATGCATGGATGAATATGTATGCACAGTATTTTGCATGCATGTGGGACTACATGCATGTAAATATGCATGTGTGCATGCAGGTGTGAGTGTGTATATGTGTGCATACATGTGCATGTTATGGTTAATCATAAATCATTATATATTGTGATTTTATTCTCCTTAATTACTCATTTGGAATACTGACATATAGTAAATTTGAGGAATTTAATTTCTTGCCGAACTCTAGTTTTTAGTTGAAAAAAATCAAGATGTTGGTATAAAATGCAAAAGTGCAATAAATAATTAATAAAACTGATCACAATATCTTGCAGAACAGTGAGGATTATAATTGAAGACATAATTGTGCAGAAGAAGTGCATGCATCTTACTGCCTCTCTACTACCTTGTCTTGGTTGGTTCACTGTACTGTAGCAAGCAGAGTGCTGCCTCAGTGTTTTGTGCAGCTCAGTGAAACTGGGACATTCAGTCCTAAAACTCACTTCCAGCATTCTCACACACAACAGATGGATCTGTAGCATCCTTGGCTGAAGGGATCCAATGTCGGTGCATATTCTGTTGTCAAATTGCAGTAAAACATTTTCATCAGACTCTACATAATCTACTTTAGTTCAGCTGAGGAGAGCATACAGTATCTTTGATTCGGATTGATCCAAAAAACAGTGATTTGTATCTGAGTATCAGGGCCTAGTTCATAATTCTCTTTGTAAGCTGAGCGCCTCTGAACTAAAAGATCTTTACAGAGGAGAGAAACTTTTGTGGCTATGACTGCGATATATTCCCCGCCATTGTCAGTGGCAGTTTGTATCTACCTTGATGGTAACTTGGGCAGACAGTGGAGAGGAGTTTTGTTATTTTAATTAGGAGATAAAAATTCAAAGGGCCTCTCCAGGCAGTGTGTGGTATGACAGAATCAAAACGATGAAGTGGAGCGGCCTGAAGTGTGTGTCTCGTCACAGCAGATTGGCCGACAGATAGGCACTGCTCTTTAAAGTGGCGCTGACATGCACACGCACGTGCACGTCCAGGCGCGCACACACACACACACACACACACACACACACACACACACAGGCGCACACACAGAGCCTGCACACAAATGGGACTTTGAAAGATAGCATATTTTAATACCATTTCACTCCTTTGACACGTTTGTGCTGGTCTAATTTTCAGTGCTTCACCAGCAGATAGGAAGGGCTAGAAAGGTTTTAATCAAAACAGCGATGTGAAATCTGTAATATTCAATTTTGAATTGAAATAATGGAGCAATTCATTCTAGAAACTTAACAATGATTTATACATAATGTATGCCATGGTAGTGTAAAATAATGGCGGCTCTGTTTCTCTTCCCTTCGTTTTCCATTTCCAATAAATCCACAGAAAAGTGGATTGTTTTTAGAAGGAGCTCACTTGAGCACTTTAACCCTGTCTACAGGGCAGTTTTAAACCTGGTGATTCATAGGTTTTGTGTAAACATGAGTAATCAGTGTTCCAGATGGGCGGGGTGTTTCTAGCTGCGCCCCCCTGCCTCCGCACCTCTCCTTAGGACTCTCTTTATTCTACATCAGCCAGGGCTCAAATCACAGGTCCCCTCTCAGCCTGACACTCCGTCGCTATGTTTGCACATCTTTGAAAGCTAACGGCGCGCTTTAATTAATTGTCCAGCTTTCCTCAGAAACAATGTCCTAATTCTGCCATTTAGCGGGAGCGTATCATAGTTTGTTGTTATCTCCCCAGCCAGATTTCTGTAAATAGTCATATTAAAAACTTTAATCTCTTCAATGGAAAATGAAGTGCAGCTGAAAAGCCTGTCATGTGCTGAGATAAATATTATCTAAGCTAAAACCTCCACTCTCTCCGTCTCCCCCTTCCTTCCCCCTGCTCCCCCACCCCTTTCTCTGACTTAATGAATATGTTCAGAAGATTTCAGAGGAATGTTTAATCCCAAAACACAACAATCTAATAATATGGAGGACCTGTCTCAGTGTTGTAGCAGACAACAGCACTGTAGGCTACAGTTTTCACTAGCTGAGGTGGCAAGCCTCTGGACATAGCTTTTCAAAAGATATTAAGGACATAACCAAATAAAAAAAATCTTTTTCATCTCATTTGGTTATTCTCCATATTATAATGTACATAGAAATATCAAAAATGTACAATTTTAGAATTTTCTTGCATTTTTATATCCTCCTGGAAAACAGTATATTTTCATTGGTAGACATTCATAAAAATTCCAGCAAACAATATCATCACAGGTTTTTAACCGTATCACTCCTATATTCACACTGCAGCATCACAATTTTGAAAGAGAAATGAGTGGCAACATGGTACAGTGATGCATTGTGGGGTGTTGTGGGATCTTTTTGCAAATGGTTGTGCCTCCATGACCAGAATTTGGGACTGCTCAAAATTACATGCAAGCATTTCTACACTTTTTCACACTTTTGATCATTCCCTCCTCACGCTATGCCCTGCGCCAGCATCCCATTTACGGAAGCAAGGCACCATCAAAATGCTGTTTCTTTGTAAATTTAGTGCTTATATTCCATACTACACAAATACCATTTTCTCCATCGCTGCCTAGCTCTGACATCTGACACCTAAAGTATCCGTGTATACATGTAGGGAAAGCAGTCTTTACTTTCCCAGCTTGCATTTAAATGTCTCTTCTATCTCTATTTTGTCCAGGTGGCCAACTGTGGTGCACCACCACCAAGAACATGATGGAGGGCGAAGAGCTGGTGGCGTTTGCGGTGGACTTTGACTCGCGTCTGCAGGCGGTGAACCACATGTCTCTGAGCGAGGGCATGTACCCAGCCAGGCTGCTGGACAGCATCCAGCTCCTGCCGCAGCAGGCCGCAATGGCTTCCATCCTGCCCACTGCCATCGTCAACAGTGAGTGGCCACACGCAGGCACACGTGCACATACACAGAGTTTTGTATAGACACACACAGGCACGCACATACACACTTTTGCTCGTTTTTTTTGCCACACGGTCTCCCTATCTCTCTGTCTCTCTCTATTGCTCTCTCTCTCTTACACACACACACACACACACACACACACCATGGTCCACAGCCTGCACTCAGTCACCTGCTTAACAAGGAGCGTCGTCTCCGCCGGGCGTAGATTAACCCAGATGAGTCTCTGCGCTGGAGATAAGAGCCATCGACCTTCAAGTTTTGGGTTCACATAAATACACTGAGGCTCAAACTAACCTGTTAATTGCAAAATACACGCCTCATGCAAATAGTGTGTTTGTTTACTTAGCGAGGGCTATCTAGGTTCAGCTCGACAGGGAGGCTTCTGTAAGCAGATGGTCCAGTGTTCTTGTTTGCCCTTGAGAAAGGGCACCAACCCAGTGGTAGCAACATAGCGATATGCGGCAGCTGAGGATTTGGCAGAAAAGCCTTTTAACATTGGCTTTGAGAGTCAGAGCTATAGAAGTATAGAAGGTATGCGTGTCTGTTTAAGTCCTCTATCTTGTGAATATGAAAACACTGCGGCCCGATGTTATATCCCCCCTGTCGCTCTCTGTGTCTCTCCAGAGGACATCTTCCCCTGCAAGGCTTGTGGGATCTGGTATCGGAGTGAGAGGAACCTGCAGGCCCATCTGATGTACTATTGCAGCGGGCGGCAGAGGGAGCCAGAGACTGTGGTGGAGGAGAACGACACCGGACCCCACCAGACCCCCAGCATCTGCCCTTTCCCACAGTGCAACAAGAGCTTCTCCGGCGCCAGGGCCCTGGAAATGCACTTGAGCACCTCACACAGCGGTGAGAGGAAATATGCATGATAGAGATTTTGTACAGTATCTTGTATTTTCACAGAAGTTTCATTGGTTAAAGAGTTTCAGAGAGTAAAGGATGGTTATTTGTCAATTATTTTGATAAAGAAACAGTTCCTGAAAAGTAAAAAATGAGAAAAATGACAGTTTTACACAGGTTTGCGAAAATGACTGTCATTTCTGTTCAGAAATATACATATCCTGCTGTCAGCTAGCATAGTTGACAGTTTATCCTTGAGGTAAAAAAAAAAAATCTAGGGGATGGGAATAAGCTTGGCATAATGCATGAGCGTTTGATGGTTTCTACAGTTAACTCTAAAGGAGAAGTGGGAGGCGAGATTCTGAGCATTTCTCCCTTTTATCTCCTTCACAGGTGTCAAAATGGAAGAGAGCCTCCCTCCTGGCACCAGCTTGAAATGCACAATCTGTAACTACACGGCAGATTCTCTTATTACATTCCAGCATCACATCATGTCTCACCTGTCACAGGCGGCCTTCAGATGCAATCACTGCCATATCAGCTTCCAGAGCCACAGGGAACTCTTACAGCATCAGGACTTACATGGGCACGGCAGCAAACTTCACAGGGAGGGCGACGGCACTGAGCATTCCCCCAGGGGGCCCGAGGAAAGCCTCCAGCAGCAGCAGCAGCAGGCCCGCGCTGAGCTGGCCAACAGGAAGGATGCTCTGCTGGGAAGTCCCAAAGGGGCCCTCAACAAGGAGACCAACACAGAGGGAGAGGCAGACAAGGCTGAGAAGAAGCCCATGCTGTCTGTTCAGAAGGGAGAGGCCCACCCAGGCAGCAAGGCCAATTTTTCTTACACTAGGATCAAGTCTGAGCCCTCGAGCCCCCGGCTGGCCTCCTCCCCTGTGCAGCATAACATGCCTACATTTCCCATGGGCCCCTTCTTGTCTCAGTTTGCTTTTTCCCAGGACATTTCAGTAGTCCCGCAGGCTTCAGAGATTCTGGCTAAAATGTCGGAGCTGGTTCACCGGAGGCTGCGCCATGGAGGGAACAGCTACCCCCCTGTCATCTACAGCCCTCTTATGCCCAAAGGGGCCACCTGTTTCGAATGCAATATCACCTTCAACAACCTGGACAACTATTTGGTCCACAAAAAGCACTACTGTAACAGTCGCTGGCAGCACATGGCAAAGTCCCCTGACTTCTCCGGCCTGTCAGACAAGGTCCCTGAGGCAGTTAGCCCCAACAGCGGCCACAGCTCGGTTAGCATGCTGGCGGGCTGCCACCCTGCAGAGGCCGACAGCCACCTCATGCAGTCTGCCTGTCTAAACTCCAGCGTTTTGGACATGATCAATGCAGGGACCAAAGGGCCCGATAAGGATCTAGCAGGACAGGTGAAGAAGGTGTCCACCCCAACCGGCACTGAGGAGAGGCTCAACGGCAAGCAGATGGAGGGGAAAAGCCCCAGTACAGGCTTGGTGGAGAGTGACAATGACCCTACCAAGACCACCTGTGATGCTTGCAACATCACCTTCAGCCGCCATGAAACCTATATGGTCCACAAGCAGTACTACTGCGCCACCCGTCATGACCCGCCCATGAAACGCATGTCTGCCAACAAGGTGCCCTCCATGCAGAGGACCATGAGGACCCGCAAGCGCAGGAAGATGTATGAGATGTGTCTCCCTGACCAGGACCACCCAAGGCCCCCCATGGGCCAGCCGGGGTTCCTGGGCGTCCCTTCCATGGGGAACCCTTGTACATCCCAAGAGGCTGTGGAGAGTCTCGCAGACCGCTTCCATCCCCGCTGTGATGTCTTCCCAGGTATGGTACCCAAACACCTGGAGGCCTCCCTTACTGTCACTAAATCTATTCTGGCTCCCAAATGCAATACCATGGAGCAGCAGGAGCTGGACGCCCCCATTGATCTCAGCAAAAAGTGTTCGCCAGTCCCTGACAAGACATGTAGCTCCCCTAAAAGACTGTTGGACTATCACGAATGTACAGTGTGCAAGATAAGTTTTAACAAAGTGGAGAACTACCTGGCGCACAAACAGAACTTTTGCCCTGTGACAGCCGCCGCTGCTGCCGCCCAGCAACAGCAACAACAGCAGCAGCAGCAGCAACACAATGAGATTGGCAGCCTGGAGCCGACCATGTTCCCAGACGTTAAGAGTGAAGGCAATAACAACCCTGATGACGTCTACGATAAGAGCCCAGGCAAATGTGAGAAGAATGGCAACGGGAAGATGATGGTGCAGAATGGAGGCATGTTCCCCCCTCACCTGGGGCCTGTGCCGGGGCTCAAGCCTTTCGCTGAGCCTCAGCTCATCCCATCTAAAGACGAGAACAAGAATATGTTTCTGCCCCACTGCCTTTATCCCGGAGCAATAAAGAAGGTGAAAGGTGCTGAGCAAATATCGCCGTATTTCGGGATAAAGCCAACCGATTACGTGACGGGGGGGTTGGTGATGCAGGGAGAGCCCAGTGAACAGGAGCAGAGCGTTAATGGAGGAGGAGGTGGAGGGACAGGGGGAGGAGGAGGAGGAGGAGGAGAGACGGGGACACCCAGAGAGCAGGCCCAGCAGCCTGCTGCTAATGGCTGCCCCCACCCTGGCAAGGAGCCCCTTCCCCTGCTGCCCAAAAACCGGGGCATGGTCATCGTCAACGGGGGGCACAAGCCCGAGGAGCGTTCGGGCACAGCTCCACCACAGCAGGAGAACCAGTCCCATAACCCCCAGCAGCCAGACGGCCACCCCCCTAATCCCTCACCTACGTGGGGCGCTGAGAACCAGGCCGACTCCAATGAGAACGTGTCGCCCTCCTCCAAGTCCCCAAATGAGGAGGCAGCTCCCGCGGCCAATAAAGGCGTGAACGGCTCTGCCCAGGCTCCTGGAAGCGGCAAGTACTGCCGCCTCTGTGATATCCAGTTCAACAACCTGTCAAACTTTATTACCCATAAGAAGTTTTACTGTTCATCACATGCGGCAGAGCATGTAAAATAAGTTGAGAAGAATAAGACCCATTCTTCTTTTCCCACCACACCTTTCCCCACTTTTGCCCCTTTTTTCTTCTGTTTTGGTACACTGTTGTGTCTGGAATAGTGCATCATGCAGTGCTAAACGCTGCTTGTGGACAATCAAGAGAAGCTTCTTCTTTCATCGTTTTAAGACTTAAAAATGCAAAACCATTGGTTAAAAAAGAAAAAGAAAAGAAAAATGAATCAAGAGTAATATTGGTGCCACTTTCACATTTATTTATTTTACAATCAGTATTAATAGGAGTAGTGATCTTAATTTAAATTCAAAATGAAATTTATATCAGAGTTGTTTGTAATGTTATTGTATAGTCATTCTTGTGTAGCACACATATCGTTTACACTGTAATGTAGGCTCAATGAAACAATAGACAGAATACAAAAATGAGATGCATTTTAGACACAAAAATAGCTACTGAGGCACTTGTGTATTCTTATTTGCTGTACCAGTTTCTGTATATGCCCAAATTGTCACTTGCAGATTGCTACTAATGACTTGTTAGCCTTAAAAATCACCATTTGGGGGTGATGACCAGGCACAAACCTGCATCTCACATTTTGGCATATACACATGGCTTTGCATACATATGTGGCTGTTTGTCCCTGTCTCTTTTCTTCAACTCAGATGTGGATGTTTTCATGAGGATGGCAGCATTCTTGTATAGTACTCGTATTTCTGTTTGATGATACACTTTGGTCTCCCTTTTTGAAATTTGCTCTCAATGCAATACTTTGTAAATGAGGGAACATTACTGAAAGCAGTATTATGAAATGGGGACTGTGCATATAATTATTTGTAACCCCATAGGGAAAAAAAAGAAGTTGTACAAGAATTAAGTTTATTGCTGATGAACAAGATGGGTGGGAGGTCGACGGGGATACTGATGTAAAATGATCATTCCAATGTCCTGATTATGGGAGAAAATGTTTCTTAAAACGTTGTTGCTATGCATGTATATGGATGGAATAAAATTCCAGATCTGTTGGAAATTTTTATTTTGATGTGGTGTCATAATTAAACTTAAATCCTCAGGATAATCCAATGCTCTCTGGTCTTTCTTTCACAGTTTCTCTTTCCTATTTGTGCAGTATAGTATATCAAAACTATAATAGAGTTAAACAACAGTTAAAAGAGGACACACTAAATTAAATGAAACCTTTAATTACATACAGTAAGGCAAAATTAGTCCTGAAGATTAGAATCCCATACTTGCAATTTACAAAATTAACCAATTCATCCAACCAATCTGGTTGTGTTGTAAATGAATTATATTCAAAGTGTTTAAAATCCCTAAACAGAACCAAAGATCCTGAAACAAATGACTGAAGCTGGACATAAATAAACCACAGAGATAAAGGAACCCAATACATCTACCCTCATAGGTTTAATATTGCAAAATATTCTGACAGAGCAACATGAAATAAAAGCTATCAAGTAGAACAGTGACTCTTGAATCATGTTTGGCACTGATTAGCCAGGTAAAGAGAACATAAGACATTGCAAACATTTCACCACACTGAATATCCTGCAGTTGTTGTCAAAGAATAAGCCTCCTGTAAAGCACAACTGTGCAAAAATACATTCTGATGTTTACTTTAGCAGATATTTAACCAATCTCAAGAAAGGAAATGGTAGGCTAGTTACAGGGGCAAGTTAAATCAGTCCTTTTATATTTAATTGAATATTTGAAACATATTCAACTATTATTTTGCCCAGGTCTGAGGTAAAGCTAAGAAATTTTGGCCATGGGTCACTCGCTCTGCTGTTTGGCTTGTCGCTGGTTGACTAGCTTCCTCAGGTGCTGGCTGATGGCAGATGGCTTCTTGTAGATCATTCGCCGGTCCACTCCTTTTATGTGAATGTGATTGGCTGATGGATAGGACTCCTCCAGGAACTTCTTTTGAAGCTTAGCTACCATCTGGTGCAGGGAAACAATCATTTGTTGTGGTTTCCACACCAGCGTTCCTACACTATTGTTCACTGATTGCATTAACAGTCTGGTATACATCTTGGTATACATACAGATGGTATACATCTTTGTGTTGATAATGTATCATGGAGGAAATGTACAGCTAAACATGCTCACTTGATTAAGGTGTGCTGGCATCTGCTGGTCAAAGGAGTCTCCAGTGATCACACTCACTGATGTCTTACTGGAGAGGGGCTTAAACTTTGTGATGTCCCTATAGAGAGAAACAAATAATAGTCATTTTGTGTAATATTTGAATGTTCATTTTTGACTGTACATTTGCACAATTACATTAAATATCATAACTTGCAAAACACTGTCGATAATGCTGGGGGAAAAAAAACAGTTGAATATGAAAAGCTTTCCTTCCTGTAAGTTAAATGTAGGATTACAGATTTGCCTTACCTTACTTGAGCTGCACTTTCATTCAGAAAGTAATGTTCATCCACAGCGCTGCTCTGGTGGGCGGGGTTACTTAGCAGGTATTTCTATAGGAGGCAGAGACAGAAGCCAGAAATAAGTCATAAAATCCAAAAGAACAAATGTATTAATCCAATGAATACCACTGTACTCTATCCAAGTATGTTCACATCCCCTAGGACAAAACTCCTACTGTCTCCCACTGCCAGATACAAGAAAGAGATGATTCTTCCACTCCCTAATCTCATACCAAATTTACATTTCCATGGAGAATGATTTTGAAAAGATTGAAAAAGAATTGATAACTACTGTAATATTAAGTCCATTTGAATGCAATGAATTCTATGAAGTCGTGTCCAATTCATTGTGAGTGGAACAGCTCCAGGCAGAATACTGGTATCACATCACAAATCTGAGACTTGGTTCTCTGATTTTCCAGCTTGGGGGAGGAAGTTCATCAGGCCGCCGGAATATATGTGAATTTTTAAATTGAGCAGCACTCCCCTTTAACTGTATCTATCACATACATGTGATGAGAAGAGATAGCTTTGGTGCCATTAACATAGCAGCAAACAATTCAGCACCAGTTCAATTAAGCAGTGGTCACAGAACATGCCCTTGAGAAATGGACTGCATGCTCTATTGAGTTCTGTGTGAGTGCGTGTGTGTGCGTGTACGTTCTAACCTTCACTAGTCCGTCTACAAAACCTTTCTCTCTCCTTAGAGAATTCAAGCACAATGATGTCCTTATCTCCTTGGCAACAACTGTAATGCTTGAAAAGCTGAAATAGGTCCCTCATCACTATTGCCATCAAAACGTGGGTGGTGGCAGAGAACAAGGCATCTTAACGAACTGTTCAGACTCATCCTGAGGCAGTCGTCATCGCCTAACGCAGACAGCGGAAGAAAAAAAAAATACTCAACGGATGTTAGTAATGTCACTGAGCGGCGTTTAGAGTGCCAATAAAGTGCAACATCCTGTCGTTTAACCTGTTTCTTCCACACAAAAAATAGAATTTGAAATTATAATAAGATGAAGAAAACAAACTAAATGGCTAATGTGAAATTACATTTCCCCTAGTCTCTCTCACTGTAATCTCCCTGTCTCTTTTTTCCTGCTTCCCTAATATGCCCTACATGGTTGTCGGGATTTCTCCCTGCTAAATACAAGGCCTAAGTCTATAGAGAGTGTTTCCCGTGTTACAAAAGATATTGGTTGTTGTTCATCATCAAAATCCATTACAATTCCCCTGTCTAAGATGTTTTCCACAGCGAGTAAAAAATGACTACAGGACTTCATGACAGGCAGAGTGTCATCAATGCATTTTTTATTTAATTTATTTTTTTAACAAATTCACTGCTGATGTGAGTGTAGGCTATTGTGAAAGAAAATACCCTCCCCTATACAAAAGCTCATCTGCAATATACAGCACGGGGTTGAGAAAGCTTGTAACCTATATTAACAGCCTTCTGCACAGACTGTATCCCCAATGACCTGTCAAAAGGCTGAGTTTACATTATAGCAGGCATCAGAAGATACAGTACATTTGTGATGTCATGTCAGCTGCAGGAACAGGTTCAATTTTCATTTATTTCAAATGACATCTGGTGTCATATCATGGCAAATTCACATTCTTTGACGATATGAAAACAAATGGTTTTGCCAGCATCATCCACTCATATCTCTGCTCGAGCCGCCATGATTATTCTTGCACTAGCACCATCCTGTGGCTGTATAGGAACGGTGGAAGGCATGAACGACATTTGAAATGCCTGAGAAATATCACTCTCCTTCCTTGCATTGCATTTCATGAAGTCCAGGAAAACCTCCAACAACAAGCAAGGCTGTCGGAGAATTTGGACACAGCTGAAGTCTTGGTTCCTGACTGCAGGAAAACATCGATATCTGTGGCTTTATAGCCCCTTCAACACTGAAGGCATGCTATATTTATCCCTGCAGCACCTCTAAACCACCCCTGACCTGCTTGGTCACTTTCAGCATGACACAACAGAACAAGATATTTTTGCAAAAACATTTTTTGACAATCAATGTTACAGCCTTGAGGGCATGCTTCTTCGTACTGTATGTGTGGGTTTTTGTGTGTTTGTGTGTGTGTGTGTGTGTGTGTGTGTGTGTGTGTTAGCCTGACCTGACGCTGTATGACCTCTTCTGAGATGTTTTCTCCTTTGATGGTTGGTTCAATCGCCCCCAGGATGATCAGCATACGACTCAGCCCTGTAGCTGCTGAAAATTGCCTGGCCTGGAGTGATGGTAACAGCTTACTGTACCTGAGCATAAACACACACACAAATACATACACCCACATAAAACATTAAAAGCCTGTGCAATTTACTATTTAGTAAATTACAATTTAATAATGTGTACAACTATTTCAAAAACTATGACTGTCAGTCCCTGAATGAAGATCTATCACTGGTTTCCTTTAACCCAGAACCCCAAAAACAAGATATTTGTCCATGTTCAAATAAGTGAAAATATTTCCTATCTCTCTTTGAGTTATGCTCAACAATGTACTTATGTACGACTGTGTGGTCTAAGTCATATTTCAACAGTAGGAGGACTCAAATTATGATGATGTTATGATGGACCCAACCAAAGTCATCCATGAATATTTGCCATCTTCAAGCCCTTTTCAACCAAAAATTTCAAACTTTCTCTTGGAGACATTTGACTGGGGAATGAGAAATACTTTTTTTTTTCTTTTTTTTTGGCAGATGAGAAGAAGAGCGCTGGGATTTTGTAACTCAGGAGGCCCAATCGGTCTCGGCTCACTGGTGCTCTGAATTGGCTGGTCTCAGCCTGTGGAGCCCAATCAATAGTGCCACCCGCCTGCTGCCGCCATCACTGCACGGCACAGCCTGCCCCAACATGCAGCCAACACTGTGTAGATCAGCCCCCATGCACCACGAGCCAGTCCTCCCTATCCTCACCTAGTCTAACTCCTGATCTGGGCTGGGCCTGGCACCAAGGATTTGGACTTTCATCAGTTCCTTTCTCTTATGTCTGATCCAAAAGCAGATTTCATTACCTAACCAATTACCATAGACCATTATTATCCACGATAAACTTTCACCATAAATCTCCAGCACCTGAATAGCGCTGATGTCCTAGGGTATGCATAGTACCAGGTCTACTCAAACTGTCTTGAGGTGAATCTGTAATTGAGAAGCTACAGTATCTTCAGTCACAGGGTCCCCATGCACAAGCCAATACTGCACGCCAAGGTAAACACACAGGTTTCAGTGCTGCTTCACTGCCATTATGCCCCTCATATCAAGCCTACATCATAAACATGCACTTTTCATGTGTAAAATAACCCATTTCACCTGTTGTTGATATGGCACATTGCTTGCCACAGAACTGTCTGTGGCTTGAAATATCAAGCTCTGCTCTGGCAAAGCATGTCAATACTGATTGGTCAGATAAGACTGATAGAAACACCAGTGAACAACTGTTCAACTGCGTGTACATGGCTGTCTGAAGATAAACATGTCTGCCATATTCATGGTAAAGAAGTCCCTACAGGTCAAGAGTGGATACAGGCAGAGGGGGGAAAAAAGAAACAAGTCGACTGTTCTCATTTTCAGTCTTCCACAGACAGAGAAAACTTTTCAAATCAGACCTCCGGAGAGTGACATTTTGACATTCTCATCTTCCTTGCCACCGTTTTCCCCCGAAGTCATTCTGGCACCACAATTTAGAACTGACTCTTCGACCTGGCTCTTTAGGGACTTTTCAGTCTCCACACATTTTCCACCTGTCACCTTTTTCTTTCCCCTCGATTCCAAAAAAAGAAGAAGAAGAAAAAAAAAGGAAAAACTCTCTATCAGCCCCCCAGTTCGAATCTGGTCAAATCATTCCTGGGTCTGGCATTGAACATTATTTCAAGGATTCTCCAGCCACCTGTCCTATTCCCTCCTCTTTTTTCCATTTTTAATTCTGCCCCGGAGTGAGGATTATGCGAAGCAAGGCATGCGTGTCAAAGGGAAATTTAGTGGGTAAAGACAGCCAAGATTGGCGGGATGAATTAAACAGATAACGGGAGGAGACGAAGTGGGGGAACCATGTAGAGCAAAACGCCTCACCGATGTTGGTCATTTCAGAGGGGCTCTTTTTTTTTTCTCCCCACAGGAGCGAGGAGGCAATATCTAAATTAATAAAGTGATGAAATGAGTTTGTGCCGTGGACTTTCTGCTGTTTGACTTTCCCATCTGGATTAGTGCAGGCTGAATGGACGCTCTGTTACTTTTGTTACAACTGCGCAATTCACTGTCGGAATTTGGCCCTGTAGTGATAAGGCTCCCCTCCTCCTCCTCATTACCATCTCATTTCATATGCAGGGCCTCTGTTACCTGAGAGCCTGCTCACACACAAAACACGAACTATTACACGAGCTTCTGCCAACTATTACAATGAGCAGAGAACATTTAAACATGGACTATTACATGAGGCTCAACTAACTATTACGCAGACAGAACACTTTTTAAAAAAATGGTTATTGCAGGGGCTTCTGCCGACTATTACAAAAAGGAGGGAATATGTATGTGGCCATAACATGATTAGACGCCTCTAACTCTTATGCAGGTATGACAATTTGAGCATCTACTGGAAGTGTAGTGTAACCCTCCATGACTGCTCTGAGTCAAGATCTATCACAGAAAACAGCCCCTTCTGTATCTGTATTACAGCAAGGAGGCACAATTACACCATAGATGTTAAACAGATTATAACACAAGTTTCTAATAGCTACAGTCAGCTACAATTAAACTCATATTTATAGCACACATGTCTCAGCAAGCTATTTTGCAGATTGAAATATGGTCTATTATAAAGGAAGAGGAGTTTTAAATTTTGCATTTTAAGCATGTTGTGAGTCACGACTTCATAATGTGACTTTTGCTGAACAAACATAAACTATTAAGCAAAACTTGGGTTCACAATCGCCAGCTAGCATGTACCAGAGGAATGAAAGGCCCACTCTGGTACTTTGGAACATGGATGTGCAGAGGATGGTGGCTACAGTAGCCCGAGCCACTGGCCCTTTGTCCTTATTGGCTGCGGTGCCCTTCTGGACAAAATAAATGAATAAAAAAATGATTATTAATAATAATTATTATTTTTTGCTGTTGCTGCTGCTGCTTTTGGTATTGTTATTATTATATTGCCATTAAACCAAGTTAAACCGCCGATTGTCATTATAAAACTAACACGTCAGGGGCAGTTGTCCTTGTCATGTGACACTAGCTGCCTGGATTGGGCACACTCCAAATCCCAAACTGGTGTGCCAATTCTGGATGAGAGATCCATCCATCTAGAAATGGATCAAACTAGCGAATGCAGATGTTGAACTGTGTGACTCAATTCAATGTAAGGAGAATCAGTCACAGACATCCACTATATGGCCAGTCTAAAGATACTAATTTTTATTTGCGTTGGTATTCATGCTCATGCACTTTGTTTTTTTCAACATTATTTGGCAAGTAGGGTCTATGCTTGAACTATTTAGCAACTGTCAAATAGCTAACATTAGCATTAACACTACCTAGCTCTGTTTTACAGCTACCTAATTTTAGCTAATATCAATGGTCTATCTATTTAACCCATGTATTCAACTCATGAACCAAACTCAGCCATGGGTTTCTTTTTGATACATACATTTAAATGTCCCTTTAACACTGTTGCAAAAGTAGTCATTACAGGCATATATTTATTCAATTATTTGCAAAAATCTCATGTGCCTGCTGGCATTGTCAGAAATTGAGACACTGTCCCTCTAAAATCCTCTGCACGTCCCTGCTCTGGAATACCAACTAATGTTCACATAGCTAACAAATATGGTTATGCTCTTAAATATTAAATGAACTACAATAGTGTGGACTTGCCATACCGTAAAGCTGTACTGCAATTCTGTTACACTATATTGTAATGTTCTTACTACTGAAATTACACTCCAAGAACAGAGAATAAAAGCCTCTCACAAATATTGGTTGAAAAAAAGTTATCAAAATGCTATTGTGTATAACGTATTATCCTTGATACTATGTGCTGAAATTTTCAGCTGTATATATGTATATCGAAATATTTTATATTTATTATTACTTTTTGTTTGTTTGTTTGTTTGTTTTTGCCTGGACTTTGCCATTTTTGTTTATTTGTTTATATTTTAACTTCCTGGTTTTGCTGCAGCAACAACCCACAGGGATCATTAAAGTTTCATCTTATCATATGTAAACAAAGGGCTTTAAAAACAGTTGATTCAGTTTGTGTGAATACAGAGGAAGACATTGACAAATGCATTCTACTGTAATTACACTGTATATTATTATACTATCCTTTAATATTATGATTCAGTTTGCAGGAGTACAAAGGGGCCTTCTACTGTATTATCCATTAATATTATGACACATTACATTTTACTATTATGTCTGCATTACTACACTTCATACAGTCAAAAGGGTAAGTAAACTCATTAGTTATTTTTAGTCATGGCTGACTTAACAGTGAAAGTATTTACTACCAAATCAGCATCAAGTACAAGTCATAAAAAAGAGAGAAAAAATAAACAATTTGTAGGCCCCTAGAACTTAAAATGAATCTCTCCCATTCGGTCACATTCTGAAGATTTTCCAAGGACAGACCAAACAGCAGTAAACATAACTGTCCAAATATAAAACTACAGCATTTGACAACTATGACAAAGCCTTGCCTTGATGGTGTAATACCAACTATAGGCACATGGTGTCATTCTTGCACCACAGCGAGTATCCGGCTGAGTCGGGCATCCCCTCTCTGCTTCAACATTCTTCCTTGCATCAATACTATAGATTACACAGGGGTAAATACACAGGGGCCACGGCAGCCCTGCTTCATTAGTGGAGCGTAACAGCAATAGTTACGCTTACAGTGGTGCTAATTACAATTAATTGGCATTCCTGAGTCGGCTGGAAGTCTCTTGGGGGTGTGGGTTGGTGGAGGGGGGTTCTCCAGCTTAGTCAGGGGAGGACTGAGGGAGGAGGCCGACACACTAAGAGTCATTACAGACCCACAGTGTGAACCATACTAATCACGAATCACACACTAATGCAGCCTGGGAAAAGTATGGGGCCACATGTACTGAAAAGCATGTGCAGTACAGAAAAATATGCAACAAAGCATACACACACAAACCATGATTGTGGTGTATTTTACTGTGTTATTAAATTGGCTCAAAATTGGTTTTGGAGACAATCTACACAAGGCATCCTGCTGTCAAAGTGAAATTAAGAAATGTAACAAATGTATGTGGGAGTCCAAAATTCTAATAACTGCTGGACATAGTTTATATATTAACCTTCTTTCTCTCTTAGTTTGAATTCTGTGGAATATTTTCTAACATACATTATTCATACTTTCTCATTAGGTTACAGTGAGACATTCTGAATATATTCTCATTTCAAAATTGATTCAGATTTTAAACCAAAAACCATTAATGAATGTGTTTTGAACACATTTTGTAGCACATGAAAGTGTGCGAAAATTCAAAGGGGATGAATACTGTTTATAGTGACTGAATAGAGGCACATATGAAAGATTCACAAAGGTTTTTCTTCCACACTGTAATCAATGAATAGACCTTTATAAAGGTTCTGTTCTATTTAAGTGTAGCAGAGTCTTTCCAGTGAGCCGGCATGAACAACAGAAGAACCCTGGCTCTGTTAGACCTAAATGGAACATAACCTTTCATTAATGTCATTAGTAACACCTGTGCTTACTCTACTATTTCATGTCAAAATGTCTGCTGTGAAAAAGGTCTACAGCCTCCAACCCTGCATTGTGTTTTTGTAAGGCTGCTACCTTTCTGTACTGCTTAATTTGCCCCACCCCACTATCCCAACTTTCTCCATATCTTTCTATATTTCTCTCTTTCCAACCCTCCATCCCTCCATCCAGTACCTGGGTGATTGTTGCCAATCTCAGCTCAGGATCCCTGGAGGGGTTTAGAGCAGGGCTGTGCTCTGGTGGGTTATTGAATGCAGCTCACAGTGAGAACCAATGGGCTCTGAGGGGCAGCTGCATGTGTCATCACTGGCTGCTGTTACTGCTGTTGTTCCAGCTAAAGTGTACCACTGCAGACTGTAGCAGCCACAGTCAGCTTCTAAGTTGCTAAGGGGTGGGGGGCAATGTAAGCTCTCAACAGAGGTTATATAATGTCACTCAAGAAGGTATTTAATAAGCCACTGCAACGAAATATTTTGCAGGTATTGGCACTCAGGATGAAAATATCTTCACTGTTCATTTGGGCTCTGACACGCTGTATTGAGATTCCACACCACCGCTGCTACATCAGCAAATATAACATTATGCTGCCACTCACACTGAAGTTCAAAAGTACAATCCTGAATAGCCATTCTGTTATGCCCGTAAATCCATCAATTAACAAAGTGCGGTGCACACAGGTAGAAACTCTTTTTTTCTCTCATATTAAAGCCCCGTATGGCTTATAAATCAAAACAAATGAGAGGAACAGCAGTAGTTCTGAGACCTGAACGGGTCATCAGTCAAAGTGACAGTCATACGCTGCCTGTCATACTCAGCAGGCTCCAGGTGAGACGCAAAACATGTCTATCTCTGACGCACTGCAGCAGGCGACGGGCTGTGTGGGTATCTATGTTTAGCTGTGCATGTTTTTGAATAAGTTTGTAGGTGTATATGTGTGGATGTTTGTGTGTTCACGTGCGCGAGAATGTGAGTGTGTGAGTCTTGGCTGACCATATTAATGATGGGTAGGATGATGAATCGTCCAGAAAGTGTCGTTTTCATTACGGGACTCATAACTCAATCAGGCTTCCGTCCAGGCCCACAGCCGCAGCTGTTAGGCCCACACTGGGAGAGCTTCAGGTGAAGCACTCATCATGTAACACACTCCCTGAGCACACACACGCACACACTCAGATTCATACAGAGAGGACACACCCATACTAGGGCTGGGCGATACAGACAAAATCAAATATCAGAATATTTTTGTCTGAATAACAATAACATAATGTTGTGACAATATAGTAGGAATGACTATTGGTGCTTTCATAAAATACTTACACTAAGAGGTTTGTGATAAACAATCATTATTAATGTGTAAATGATGACCAAATAATAAAACAGGTACAACAGTCTAATAAGTTCAGAAAATTGCATCTATTTACTGTAATGCAGCTTTTTTTAAACAAAGAAAAGACAACGCCAAGCTATATTACATCGCATGACATCTTTTAGCAAGCTTTGTATAGTATTATCGATGTATTGCTCAGAACTAAAACATACACAAAAAAGTTACACGACAACACCCTAAAACACCAATATTTTTGGTTGTCTATTTCATCATCAACTTAGATTTTTCAAAGTAGTATTAAAAGAAATAAAGATGTACTGATGGCTAATACTTAAAAGAACATAAATGTAGAATGAGTGGATGTGGAGATTACTGTAAGACTTTCAAGTGATGCTCCTGTGAGGACTGAGTTGTGCTAAACACAGTAATGGTACATTAAAACGAAGAGTTTGCCAATCAATCAGCATTCATTAAACCTCAAGGGCAGTCCCATTAGACCAGAGCATTTCCCAGTGTTTCTGCTCTCGAGGCAAACACATTCTCCATGGGGAAAATTAGTATTGTGCCCCACAAACACTCTACACACAAAATAGACAAGCCTATACAGGCAGGACACAATCACATACAGACTATGTCCTGAGATTTGTTTGTTTTGTAGTCATTGCTGCTAGGCTGTCAGCTACAGCATGCATGCACACACTGCTACATTCCATCTTTCAAAGATACCAATTTTACATGTACTACAAGATGAAAGAATCATTTGTGTAATGTCTTGGTCATCTACTTACAGTTGGCACACTTACTATCAGAGCACTGGGATAAATAAAGCAAACAGGTACAATGACGGTAAGGATGGGAATCGGCAGGGGCCTTCCGATACAACGCAATTCATTATCATTTGGGGGCCGATTCAATTTGTATTGCAATTCCGTAAGTAGTGCGATTCGATGTTATTGATTTTTGGATTACTTCCTTATTCAAAACACTGGACGCTGGAAAACAGCTGAATCATAACAATTAATAATTGTTTGAATAGCTCACGCCAACATCTGTAGGGTTCTAAGCAGCAACGCTTTCTCCACCTTGAATAAAATAAAACATGCTTTACATACAGACAAAATATGGATTTAGGGTCAGCATGGCAGTATAAAAAATTGTCACACAAAAGAAAAACGCAATTTTGAGATGGGACTTTTGACAGTTATACTGCAGATAGGAGGTGCTCATATGATGATGAAAACCGCAGGACGTTAACATCTTTTCTTAAGTGCTTACAGAGGAAGTAAGCCAAAGAGAGCGCAGGCCCACATATTTTTATTACACCTCACTGAAATCTTAAGACTACACTAGTCTCAAGGAACACAGCGCTGTGAGATCTGTCTTCAAGTGGGGTCAGGCAAAGACGACGGTGGGTGTGTTGACTTCTGTCACTTGACCCCGTAAAGCAAAAAGAAAAGGAAAGGAAAGAAAAAAAAAGACAGCACTGAGCAATTTAAAACATTGGCTCTCTTGTCCTGAATGCAATTTGACCAAACGGACAGTGGGGCTTCTACTAATCCCTGACGCAAGGCCCACTGCTTTATTTTTCATCAGGAAGCATTATCTGTGCTGGGAAAGAAATGAGACACATGCTGCGATGTCTTCAGAGGAAAATCCCCAATAGGAATGTTGACCCCTTACAACAAGCGCGCACACACACAAGCAAATGCTTACACATCATACACACATAGAAACACACACAAACACACACCCTTTCAAGTCTTACGCTGCGTGTGAAGGGGAGAGAGAGTGAGAGAGAGAAATACCGTTCTCGGGAGATGGTGGCGATTCATTTTGTAGGATATAACAGAACTAATTTTGGGAGTGAGCCGCTGTTAATGAGCAGGTCTTTGATGTGTAAATCCTCCAGTCCCAGTGCAAAGCTGATACGGTCTCCCCACAACCCTCCTCAGGTGCAGCCCCGCTCCCTGCCGGATTACTTGTCTTGTGTACCAAATACTGTAAGACCTCCGAAAGCTAATAACCCCCTATCAGAAGACAGAGAGAAATGCACACCTACATTCAAACTTGTCAAAAAAAATAAAAAGAGAGAGAAGACAGAGGAAAGCAAGTAATTCGAGGAATGCCACTGGCACTGCGATACTGTGATGTGTCATATGGGATAGAGTTGTGTTGCATCTCTTATATCTTCATACTGTATATCACACCCTGCTTCTCTTTTCACTCCTTTTTCCCCACTGAAATCACAGGCCCGTGATAAAATTGTTCTTTACAGAGTAAATGTAAGTCCTTGGTTCGTTTCATTTCTCCATTGCTTCTCTACAGAGTAATTGGATTGTGGCTGCACTGTCATGTACGCAGTGAAATGAATGCCTATTAATCAGGGGATAATTGGACACATATCCCTGATAAATGGTGCTGCTCCACTTTGAGTCACGTACAAATTAGGCCATTTTCAAGGATCCATTTCTTATCTGGCTTAACTCATTCTTATATAACCAGTGAGCGAATATTGGTGGACAGAACTTCTGAGCAATAAGTCATGGAATCCTGCCCAAAATGGAGAAAACTAGATCTTACCACACTTTCTCTGTCATAACTAAGCCCGTAACTCCTCCTTGGTGATTCCAGATGACACATGATGGTATTTTGCAATAGTACAAGCAAAAATCTATTGGGTTTTGAGCAAGTAAAAGCCCTTTGATCTCCTCCTCTGTAAATGACACAAACACACTGCAGTAGGGCTCGGGAGATTTGTTTGTTTTGTAGTCTTTGCTGCTAGGCTGTCAGTTACAGCTACAGGCTTAGCATGGTTTGGTAAATTATATAACTGATTAATTATAGTCTGAAGAGGAGTACCATTTAATGATTACACATACTGCCCTGTTACATAGCCTGCTCTACTTATTATTAAACATACTAAACAATCAGAGATAGCAATGCATAATTGACAGTTCCAGCAACACTCCTCCTCCAGATTCCTGATTATCATTAATAATAAGCCGCCCTCCTATATGATAATTCATGTATAATGAGGTATATGCTGTGGAAATCACTACCACTTGACATGTATCATGCCTGGAGGATTAAAGCAGTGTTATTACACTTTCTGTCATCAGTCCCGACCACCGCAACCACCCTGATTCTCCCGTCATCTATTTCATGCTTAAAGAGTGTGATCAACTAATGAGTTTCTTTGGCCTCCAATTAATCATGTTAATGAGCCCCACCCAGCACAGATAATCAACTACAGCGAATCCTCACCATGAAGCCTATAAGAAGGAGTTGGGAGTGCGACTCATGAAACACACTGGCGTCTCCGCCTTCTCTCTCTTCATCCTAATCCTCTTTTTCTTGATGCACTTCTTTTTTTTTCCTCTTCCCTGCCTCGCTTTTTATCTGCTCCACTCTGCCCTTCATCCCCAACTCCTTATCATCCTCCTCGCTCCTTACCATGCTCTGCCCCTTTTCCCTTTTGCTCATTCCTCTCTTCTGTACCAGTTTTTCACAGCCCTTCCCGCTTCCTGCCTCTCAAATCTTTCCTTCCTCTCTCCGTTGTCTTCTGCTCCTTCCTCTCTTCCTCTTCTTTCCATTCCACCCTTCCTACTTCCCTGTGGCCTTAGCTTACTATCAACTTACCAATACTCCTTCCACTGGTCCTCCTCAAAGACGTCCTCTGGGATGGGATCAATCAGGACCAGGTCTGACACTTGCCTGGGGACGAAGAAGGGACACACATGCGCACACACCGACTCAGATGAAGTAAGACCAATCGACAACCCTTGTCCACTTTACCTCCCCCTGGGTCCGGGCCATAATGAGCGTGAGATGGATGGCACCATCTTCATCTGTCTGTCGATTTGTCTGTCCTCGGTCCCCACAGACAGATGACCACACATACTCTACATCCAGGGGCAATATTTTAATTCGGAAAGGTGTCATCCGCTCAGCACCGCGTAATTTACACCCTTAACTGCCGTGTCATCGCGGCTGATTAAATGCTAAATCTTTCAACTGCTCGGTCATGTTAATCACTATGTTGTCTCTGAGATGGGTGACGGGAATGGGTGCTGGACTATTTATGTCTCATGGATTGGAAAGTGTGTATTTCAGAGTCTAAGGAATTTAAAGGAAATAGTGGAGGCAGTGCACAATATATAATGTAGTGTGTGGGCATGTGGAGATTTACAGGTTCAGCCAAAGATTCGTTAGATACGTTTTCAGCCCACTGCATTTGACTACCTCTATCTTCTGCCATGTTATTTGCCATTCAATGAAATGCATTTTGGATTGTGGCAGTTTATAGTTTATTTTCCCGCCAATGAGTTATGAGAGAATCATGGTTGGTTTGACAGGCTACTAAATGCCGAAAAGATGACAAAAGAGTGAATTAACATAAATGACAGCAGTTTGCTATTTCTTATTAAACCATGCATCAAATGAGATGTTATATTGCATTAAGTCAACTATCTTTCAAATATTTTCGCCATACAAGACTTACCCATCATGAATGTGGCTATAGAACCTGCCGTTGAGCGTGCCGAGTTCGGAGCCCACCAGGATGAAGGGCCTAGCTATCCCAGCAGCCTCGAGGAGCCTGTGCAAATCATCCACCATCCTGGAAGACAACAACGCTCATCGTTCTCTACAAAAAACAACAGGACACCCAGCAAACTAGGCCAGGAGGTTTATTTATTGAGCTAGGTGGGCCAAAAGACTCCAGGCATGAAAGATGAACACAAACACAGGCCACCATTAATCTCATCTCATTGTTCTCCTTAATAAGTCTATTATGAACTCATGACAGAGCCGTTACTAGGAAGCAAAGATGGCCTATGAGAGAAATAGTTAAGGTAACGTATGATATTCCAAAATGTCAATACCGATGATTAACAACTGAATGAAAATAAAGGTCAGCAGTATTTTGTACTTGGTGCTTTTAATCTCTTTGCAGACACAGCAGCCAAGATAAACAAGACTACTGAAACCCAAATTAAAAAGGATAAAGCAGGGACTGCAGGCTCCTTAGCCTTGCAAAGCACTGGAAGAAAAATAAACACCAGCAAACTTATATCATCAAAAGGAGCGCCATCATTACATGAAATGCAGCAGCTCCTCTCTGACAGCCATCTGTTGTCCTGGGTTTCTGGCTCTAATAAATCAAACCTGAGGTGTCACCCTGAAATGAACAGGTTTCACAGCACTCGCTAGGGGAAGGTGAGGCAGTCATCAAGCCCCCCGAGATATTGAATTCTGGGAAATTGATTGCTTACATCAAAAATGGGTGGCCGCCTGCTGTCTGGGCCAGATGCCAAGGTAAACTAGACTTCTGACCGCCGGCGAACCACACCCGCTCATCCCTTAGACAGATTTAAGGCTGAAAAAATGCATCACGGTGTCAGAGAAAGGAAGATTACAGCTGAATCTCACAGCAGTGCAGTACGGGGCAGGGCAGGGCTGTGGCGCATTAAGCAGTATAATGCAGTGCAGAAGGCGCCCATGCACACATTAGTCTCTGCTGGCTTGGGCAATCGATGAGCGGTCCCAAATGGCCACTTAATCAAGGAAATACTGCTTTAAGTGGAGGATTATGGCCACTGGCTGGAAATATATGAGGAAACTGAATTCAAAAACTTAATTTGAGTAGACTACTGCAGTGGAGCAGTCTCAGATTTAAGCAACAGACCGCATAATTATGACATTTTTGAATATACATGATCTGATACAAGTATCCCTTGGACTTCTAAACTCTAACTCCTGACTTGGATGTTAAAGGGACAGTAAGTAATCTATGTCCTTTATCAGCCTCTATGGGTGACAGGTAGGAATTACAACAACATCAGCAGAAATCATTTCTGCCAGCAAAACCCCCATTCCTGCTATTCCCTCGAGTTACATTAGCCTGTAACTGATACAAACAATAAATTCATAAAATCATAGAAATGAGTAAGCTGGCTAATTAAAGCAGAGATCCAATAGAAATGTTTACTAGAGAGATTGAGATTGAGATTGATTTAATCTGAGTACACAGTTACCAAATAATTTCGCCAGTTCATTTAGGTCAAACTCAGCAACAACATGTAGCTTCAAACAGCCCGCTCACCCATTCAGAAACAGTGCTATGGTAATGATAAAAACAGCAGGGCTTCAAACAGTGATGTGATGTTTATAATGCAGACTTTGTAAACAGTTACTTGCATGATTCAAACTTACAGTGTACTGAGTAAAACACTCACCGCCCAGTTGTTGACATCCCCCACACTTTTTCAGTTCCTGTGGTTTCATTTGGCATCAGCCGCTTGCTGAAGCCCAGTCCCATTCTGTCATACGTACATACCTTGGGAACATGACAAAGAGAGGTTCGAGCTAGTTTCAACAATTTTTGAAATAACACGTCCTACATACCATCTAACATGCTGTATATTCCCCAAACAACCACTAGAGACACCATAATCCCCCCTCCCCCTTTCTGGACCTCAGATTTTTATCTTCCCACCTTGATTGACAGCCTACAACTGTAGTCCTTATTATCCACGAGGCTCATCAAATGGTATCAGATGACATTAGTTTGCCAACGTGGCAATGTGATTCCACCTAACATTTATTTCCAAAGGATGAAATGTTCTTATTAAAATGGTTTTAATTTATGGAGGGCCAGAGCAGAAGGTTAACAGCTGACGAAATCAACCGTTTTATCAAGGACAAACCTACATTAGAACGGACTAGGACTAGCAAAGCATTTTAATCTGATGGATACAGTGGTGCCCTCTTTAGTGCTGGTGTCAGTCGTGGACTTTGTCACATAAAAGCCTCCGAAGTGTACTTTTTCAGCAAGTAAGCTCTACAGCAATGTTATCCATGAAAACATTTGCTAACATATTGCTACAGTGCTAGTAAGACACGTAGCTATTTCAGTTCCAATGAGTAGGAGATTTTCAGTTTAGTTGATAGTTTACGGACCTTACCAGGGTAGCAAGTCTAGCGACAAAATCATCAGCTATCTTTGAATTTATTACTGTACAAAATGAAACCTCCTAAGGCTTCATTGTGTTAGCTATTGATTTTTTGGATCCTTCAAATCTTGGTGGATGATGAAGATGGTACTCAAGATAATACTAAATAAGAAAATTCACATTTTTATATGGGTTTACCTTCCCTGACAATCGCCTTTTAGAAGGACGTGGACACAGGTGTAAAGAGTGCACTGTAAGTTTGCTGTTGTTGTTAAGTTGTTCAGATGTATCCAGGCCCCTCCACAACAAGCCTGTGACCTCATTCAGGTCACACTTCAGACAAATAACAAGGGGCAGGCTGTCAGGCTCGACTTTCTGCTGTGCTGAGTTCTTGTTGAAACAAAAGGATGTGGCAGGGCTACTGCAAAGACTGTCCCTACATGCTCCTGACAACAAACAACATGACCACATTTGTAGTAGCTGCTTCCAGAGGCAAGCAATTGCAGAGAAAATTAATCACAATGGAAGTGAAACTACATATCAAAATATCAACGTAATTAAAAAACATATATACAAATACATATTAATAATAAAAACATTCATAATGTCTCTCGCTTTTGCTTACCTCTAGATAAATCTTTGCATATACTATATAATGTAAGTATATGATATACTTTCAGTATATACAGTAATATACTCAAAGTCACTTGTCATTTCCCCACCTTTGTCAGTGGAGCAATGCTTTCTTGGACGTAAAACCAAATGTCTGAAGACAGTCCAGTCGGGGCATCCAGTATGACTGAGGAAAAACAGACCAGTTAGGCTGAGCCCAGTTAAGACACAGAACTTTATTAGTTCTGTGTCTTTAACTTTATTATTTATTATTTATGCAACAAACCACATTATGATATAATTTGCCAGAAAATATACACCATAATGAAGAAGCTGGGCTATAAATAATATCTTATTACTGATAAGACCAAATTATATATAAAGAATATAATGTATATTTTATTACCAGTTGGTTTTCCTTGTCCTTTACACAAAAGGTGCATCTTTTGACCCAAACCAACATCAACAATCTGGCCATCTGGATGTAAGGGGAAAACAGCAAAAAGAAAATTTAGGCTTCACAAAAAACTCTCATTTGGCTTTCAGAACTTAATTGAGAGGCCTTTTGAAAACCTCTTTAGGAGTGCCGATAATTACAATTTGAAATTCAATTATTAAATAAATATACAAAAAACTGTTTTACTTGATCAATGCAACATAAAATGAAACTGAAAAACTAACAATGACGCTGTGAGGGTTACTATAAATTTGCATATGGAAACCTTTAGGCATGAGCAGCCGTCCTTCTCTCTGCAGCGATGCATGGTTGAGGAATGGAGGGACGACAATGATGAAAAGCAAACACTGCCCAATGATTATCAGCACAGATTTATACGTGCGTCTGCCTTTGGCCTTGGTTTGAATGTGCTGTCCTTCATCCGTAACCTGAGTCTGTGTAGAAAAGAGCAATATTAAATGGCTATTCAAACCACTGTCAATGACTTAATCAACTCAAAATGAGAACAAACAGACAAACTTAATAAATAAATCTACAGTACAACCATCAGTGTTTAGATCTCTTTCAGTGGGTGGTGATTTATCACCTTACTTGCAACTGTAATATAACCTGGTGAGTTCTTGCCCATAAAAATGATGCTCTTCCACAGCAACCTCCAAAATCGAATTAATATTGCCCTGTTTATCTGCAACCGAGTTTAAGTTAGTTTCAAGTTGGATAGGGACCGTCAATAAACTATCAAGAAAGATTACTTAAAAATTCAATTACATCCATATGGAAAGACCGGGAAACCCCAAACCAACTTGGGAATGTCCAGTGACATATCCTACATCAGACATAGCTCTTCATTTTTACATAGGTATTTAGATTGATTTTTAGCTTGAAGTTTGTATGACCTACAGACCCAAAACCAACTTGTGAATGTTCCGTGACATGTCCTACATCAGACACAATTCTTTATTTAACATAGATACTAGTAATAATTTATACATAATTTTTAATATCAAAAATAAGGATTTGAATTTTGCGGAAGTAATGGGCGAACACACTGAAATTTTTTATATTTTATTGAAAATGGTGCCACTAACCTAACTTTTGCCGAATTGAAGAGTGGCTGCCACTGATTAAAACAAACACCTTAAGTTACGCCCTACTTCTTGTGAAAATTGTAAACGAGCAAGGGAACAATAAATGCAAAAATTTTTGACGGCGTTTGGCTGGACGTTCTCTCAATGCAAAATTTGAGAAGTTATTATCAAACGTATAAGGTCTCAAAACTTAAACAGATGATCTTTAGTGATAATCTTCGCGGTATGAGATTCTCAGCACCAAAAATGCTTCTATTAACGTCCATGTACGCATTTGACAGCTGCTGTCAGAGTATACAGTCAACTGTGCAATTAGCCATAGTAAGTGTTAGCTAGCCAGCTAGCAAACTTAGACGAGTTGTCTTGTGTGCGGCAAAGCTGCTGGGTAACGTTAACGCTGCATACCTTTTTATCTGATTTGGGAGGTTCATCGTTCGGTTCTTGGACTTCGGTTCTTCGGCGCATTTTGAAACTAGCGCATTTAATAACTGTTACTGTATGTATGAAGATACTCTATTTCCCAATATGGCGACTAAACCGGATGTAGGGTTATTTTTTCCTAGTTACCGTTACTACGGACGCACGTCCACCTCGCATGTGGTAGAGCTGTCATCGATGGCCAATCACAGCAGTAAGAGAAGAATATTGTGAGAAGTCAGAACAAATGTTAAAAGAGACGAGAGGAGAAGAATATTCTCAGGAATTAAGTAATCATATCAAAAGCAATCTTTAGTTAGTTTTATACATTATCAGCAAGTTGCAACAACAAATGTGTACAATTTAAGTTCATGATCATGAATGCATATTGCATGTTTGATGAGATTTGGTGAATCTCCATTTCACATTACCTAATTAAAATTGTTTAACTCAAGCTACTGTATGGGCCTTCCATGTGGATTCCAAGTTCAACCACCTCATCATTCACAGTATACAAATGTGATATCCGTCATTGTTTGGTTTGTGCAGTGAATGTGCTCTCAGGACTGTTTACCTCGTTGTCATCATATGATTGTTTGAAATCCACAATATAGATTACAATTTCTTTCATACGGTTTTTAAGACTATTTTGCAAGTTACTGAACAGTGCAACCTACCTGGTAACTATACGACACTCTCTTTGGACTCTTAGAAAAAAATGCACCCCTGTAAGAGAACATATTCAGACATTAAAACATAAGTTAAAAAATAATTGTGAGACCATTTGGACCAGCCACAGTAACATTAAATTGTAGTGAATGACAGTTAGTTTGTTTAAGCAGTCAAAGACCTGGAAATAATCCTCATCATTTTAGTTAAATGTTTGGCTACATCATTTTCTGGAGCTTTTATCATTCTTGCATTGGGCTGGTCTGAGGCAGCTCTAACTATATTTGCATATGAGAACAAATTCAAGTAAGAACATACTGATAAATCCCAAGATTTTCATTAAAGGTTTAGTATGCAGAATATAAGCACAGATTTGTGCAAACATACTGTTAGCAAATGAGATCCAGTGTGTCCTCAGATGCCTCATGAAACTACCCCCGTACCTAGATAGAAAGATACAGTGTGTTAAGTATCCAACATAACCTAGTATCTTCGAAATGGCTTTATTTGATTTGTAGAGACCGAGTGGTTCTAGCTGCAGTTTTATTTGATGTCAAACATACAACAAAGTAAAACTCACTGGAAAAGCTTTCTTTATTTTGTTTCAAAGATGGTATAGGACTTCCTTCTTAAATGAAATTGTAGGAGCTGTTCTATTTTATCTAATGGTGACCCCTTGCATTTCTTACCTTTTTGTGAACAGGGAGGGTTTACTTGTTTTACGTCAGACATTTCATCACTAGGGGGCTTGTTGAATGGAAGACAACATGGCACTGTGGCCTGAATGCTGCCTTGGATTTGTAGCAACTTCCTGGTTGAAATACAGAAGCCTATATGAGACAAATGTGTGTTTTCATAGGAGTTTTTCCACTGTGCAAGGTCTTAATACCTTTCCTTTTTTGCATTACAGTTCCTGTTGGTCCTGTTATATCCTATCTCTGTCATCTCCCTGCATACATTTGATATCATTTCATATGCTTTGAGAAATGCAATATTTTACAAGTGAAATACAGGACATTTATTATCACTGGAAGAGTGCAATAATTAATAATCACAGATGGCTTATTTGCTATTTTATCCTTTAGAGTAGGTTGGCGGTTGCTTGTACTCTCTCTCTCTCTCTCTCTCTCTCTCTCTCTCTCTCTCTCTTTCTCTTTGTGTCTCTCTTTCTCTGCAGCAACTCAAGATGAATTCTGTTATTTTAGCGACAGGGCCTCAGGGTGTCCTGTGTACAGCATTCACATTTAGCCCCAATTAGTCCATCCTGCACTCAGCCATCTCATAACGAGAACAGGCTGCCCACAGCGTTTCCCAAACCATTTATTAATGTCGCATCTTCCACAAACAGACAAATATACAACGGATGAAAACAACCTCGCTCATGCACTTTCTTCAGATTTTTCCTATATACCTGTCACTATTAAATTCTGCATACTTCTCTGATATATACACACTGTATATACGATCACATTTCATACTTAGTAATCTACATTTACACAACCAAACAACCCTGCTGCCAACATCTGTAACAACTGTAAATAATCCAAACTCTTCCTCATACAGTTTACTTAATGTGTTGAATTTATATGCTGCACATATGTTTAGATAACCCTTCAACTGTTTATCTTGCATCCTTGCTTTCTATTTTAAATGCATATTTTACATTCCATTTTTTTCTCACCCGCTGCATTTTTTTAATAGCTTTGTTCTGGTTTTTTACCCATTGGCGTCAATAATGTTTCATCTTATCTTACATATACATTGATTCTCCTGCAGACGAGCAACGGATGATAAGACAGAGAAGTCAATAGTTCAATGCAGTGCACAAGCAAAGGGAAAACAATAATGTCAAAAAAAACTTCTATGTAAATCAACTTGAACTGATGTTAGCTTTCACCTCTCCACCCTCTCTGCACATATATAAACACAGAAAACATGAATGACTAACAGCAGCTCCATAGACACAAACTTGACATGTAACATTGAACATCTCATCTATTTATTGTGTGTTTGTCCGGGTGTGTCTGTGTGTGTCTGCGGCTAATCCTGCAAACTACTGGGCCTATCGGTGATTCAGAAACTTTGAAAAATGTTTGTTCTCGCTACCTCCACTCCCTCACTCCATTCATTGTCTAGCTCGCTTGACCATCTCTGTTCGCAAACTACTGGACTTATCAGCTTAATAGGCTATTTTTTTAATCCTATTGTGGCCGTGTTCACTCCGATGGCATGTGAAAAAAAAAGTGTTTTCTGGGCGAGTTTATACAACACACTGCTGAAGAAGAAAGTCAACAGAACAGAGCAGACACACGGGAGAACAACACTGTAAAAAGTGTTAGAGGCTGATGGGATCTGTCAACAAGTGGGGGTAAAATAGGTTCAACAGCCTGATGCTTCACCACTGTAAAAAATGAAGTGTAAAACAGCCGTCAATGTTTCACACGTCAGCGGACTAATTTGCCTAATCTTCTCGAGTCTTTGGGCAAAACCATCATGGAAAACCCCTCTCACCCTCTCTACAGCCAGTTGTGGCACAAAGCAATGACAACTATCTACTTTATATAGACACTGTGTCCCCATACACACCTGGAGGAGATCTGCACTCTACTGAATTCACTTTTCCAGTTAATGTTGCTTTATTTTACTCTGTTACGTTCTCAATTCCCAATCATGAATTATGATCTGCTATCACTGAATTACGAACAAGATTTTGTTCTTAACTGATTGTCTCAGAATATGAAGATTTACATTTTTTTTTTAAAGTGTAAGAGCTTACCTTGGTGAGGTATTCCTAATCCCCTTTCTTCATGATTGTAATTTCTTCCACTAGTAAGCTGCACCACCAGAAAAAGCTGCTTATGAGAAAATATAATTACCACTACTATTTTACCACAGCATCTTAGAGTAGTTGTTTTTATTTTGGCAATAATCTTTGAGGCTAAGCGGTCATTGATGTCATGTGCTGTGAGCAGTTTGTCGGTGGATTTTCGGTTGGTGAAGTTTCTGTGGGTGGTGCTCTTTTTCTCTTCATAAAGAGCATTTCAATTCCTTGGGAAAGTCTTATTAGACACCAGGTGTTTAGAACAGTAAAGCTTTAATAAACTGGCTTTAGGTTGAATCACTATAGTCTTGATGAAGAGGAGCAAAATTGCCATTTATTCATATAAAAATGTCCCTGATTCTCACTTTAAATAACTATAATGGGTGTGGTTTACTAGCAGGGCTGAAGCCACAGTGCTGCAGTGAGCTCAGAGTGGCCCAGCGTGTCCTTGAGTGACCTCCACTGATCTCTTAAATAATGGGGTGATTTGGCCCATCTCCTGTTTCTAGCTATTAACCCGGTATATGGGAGAAACACACTTTATGGAGAAAGGGTGAATGTAATGGCTCAGAGACACAGAAGTAGGCAGGGAGGGAGGAGATGATGAGGGATGGCTGAATCGTTTGACAGCGTTTGCACTGCAGGATCATCGATTCTGATGAAAAGAGCCTTGATCGTTTTGTGTACAGTTCCCAAAAAGCTGGACAAATTCTACGTTGGTCGTCACAGATGCGGTTTGTGGCACTTTACACCAGCAACCGATTTCATTGTCCGTTGCCAAAAGGTGAAAGAAGCAGAAGACCAAATCCAACACAGTAATTAAAGAAAAATAAACAGAGATTAATAAAGCTATGTGCACAGTCTTTTACTTAATTACTGTGGATGCTCTCAAATACCTAACCTAGATGTACGTGCCTTGCATTGCATCATTACATGTAAACACGACATCTGAGATTGCTTATGATTATGTGATTCCTATCTAATTAGCATAATTAGGTCAATGCAACTGCAGTAACATATGTGGCCTACTTTAATTTTACCTGCAGTAATAGAGACCAGTCACAACATGTGTACATCTTAATTACATTTAAGTGTGATTAAGTTGAGCATGTGTAGTGATGAAGCTCATGCTGCTCTGTCATTTCTCTTTGTATAAGCACAATAATCACTTACAGCACTCTTATTCTGCTTTTGATTTGATTTCAGTTAATTGCACATGATTGTCTAACTATGGGGTTGAGAAGCCCTTTGAGGCTGTCAAAGTGATTAAAGGAATATTCCAACATTTTGGGCAAAATACCTTTTTTTCGACTTACCCAGACTGAGACAAGATGTTCGATACCATTTTCACCTCTGTATGTCTACTGCGTATGTCCACGTTGGTTTCTATTGGTTCATGTGTTTCAAATGCTTGATACATTGTGTGAATAAGACAGCTTCAGAGTTGCTGTAAGATTTATTTTTGAGCTAGGCTAATGACTCCTGTAGACTTCAAGTCTTCAGGCTAAGCTAAAATGCTAGCTGAAATGCTAACCATAGGAACTGAACCAGTGGATGTACAGAGGTGAAAATGGTATCGAACATCTTGAGTCAGTCTGGGTAAGGCGGAGGGTATTTTGCCCAAAATGTTGGAGTATTCCTTCAAGGTCTCAAAATAAACTTGAACTCAGACTGTAAACCAAAATTTCAGGGGATTGTCACTTTGTATAATCTGTTTTTGCAATCAGCAATCAAGCACATGAGCACACACACTTTGCCTGTTACCATATACATTGTTGTAGCGCTGTCACTGACATCGCAATGCTGCTAGTCATGGAGTTGAATGAATGGATGTGAGTGATATAAATGAAACTGACAGAAAAAAATGGAGGAGATGAATAAATGAAACAAATGATCAATGTGTGATTGGAATTACTGATGAGAAGGGGTGTTTGTGTGTGTGTGTGTGTGTGTGTGTGTGTGTGTGTGTGTGTGAGAGAGAGAGAGAGAGAGAGAGGGGAGAGAGAGTCCAGGTATTGTTATCCTTTTTTCTGATTCTTACTGTCAGGGTAGCACAGACTGAGGTGTGCTGCTGTCATGGATAACCAATTAACACTGAGGTCACGTAGTGGAGAGGCACAGGATTTCTGAATGAATGCATGCGCACACACACGCACACACGCACACACACACACACACACACCTTGCTGAGCAGACTAAAATGTGAATGGCAAGGTGTGAGGTGCATGTGAAAGGAGTGGATGAGTAAAAAGAGAAAGAAAGAAAGAAAGAAAGAAAGAAAGAAAGAAAAAGATGGAAAGAAAAGTGGACAAAAAGAAAGAAAGAAAGGGGGCATAATGAGAGAGATATGCTATAGGGAAGGACTGAGAAACAGAAGGCAGTGAAGCCACAAAAATTCAATGAAGCGAGTAAAAGAAAGGAAATGAATAAGTGTATGCACATGAAAGAGAGATGTATTAGGTGATTGATCACAGTCTCTCTTGTGTTTCCGCCCGTCGGTCATGTTGAACAGACTGGAACAGACACAGAGCGCTGTGTCCATTCATCAGTTTCACACTGCAGCTCCAGTGGGGCAGAAACCCCTCTGGACAGACCAGGAAAAGACCAGTGTCGCCGGATGAGAATGAAGAAAAAAAAAAAAAAAAAAGAGTTACGACTAACAGATTTGCATTGTAAGCCTACGATCCATCGGACTGAAATATCATAGGCAGATTCAGCTCTCAACTTCAGAGATAAATAAGTCAAAAAGTAATTAACCTATTGTATTGTATCATAGATCTCTTGATACAGGAATTCAAATCCCTTTATATTTATTTATCTCTGTGATCAAAGATGTTTAATTAAGACACAGTGAACATTTCATTTTGAAGACTAGTTTTTACAAGCACTCCCCAGTTTTGTGGTTTTGATTTGCACTCTCACCTATAAAACTATGGATTTATTTGACAAGGAAAGTGGATACACTGTAAACTCAAGTTGGCTTCAAACAGCTCTTATTTTTGTCAGTTTAAGACCCTGATACAAAACCAATGTAGACGGACCACAGTGGGTTCTGCATGGATGAAGATTGGTAAACTGCAGTCAATTGCTCACTCATCTGTCAGTCAAACTAATGAATTGCGTCATTCCAGTGGATTTCTTTACAAGTCTGGCGATAGCCTGAAAAGGTACAGATGGTAGAAGCTAGCTAGTGGCTAACTGTGTAACTCTATATCAGCAAGTGCACAGATTAGATGTGTTTACAAGAAGACTGATGGTTAGCTGACCACATAATAGGCCATTTTCACAGCAGCCATTTTGACATGAACTAGCAGGTAAACACAGGTGTTACTAATGACATCAATGAAGGTTCTCTTCCATGTAAGTGTAGCAGAGTCTTTCCAGTGAGCCAGCATGAACAATAGCAGCAATAGCTCTGTTAGACCTAAATGGAACAGAACCTTCTTTAATGTCATTAGTAACACCTGTGTTTACCTGCTAGTTCATTTCAAAATGGCAGCTATGAAAAGGGAATATTTTTAGCTAGCTAACATTATCTTAACACCAGATCTGTATCAATAGTGAAATGACAGGTTTCCAGTCAAAAGCAGTACAGATGTTGACCATTTTTATTCCATACTTATGAAACACTGAAGTCATTTTCCAAACAAAACCAGCCACTGTTATCTGTCATTGTTGTCCAAGAGATGAAGACCTCCAATATGGCTGCCACAGAGTATGCTGCATCAACTGAAAGCCTGTACCCTCTATGTAACATATTTTAACAATATACATTATGTAGCAGGTAGTGGCTATGCAGAAAAGTAATCTCTACTACAGGTTTACAATAACGAAGGCAGTCATTGGGGTCAAATGCCATATAGGTATGCTTTATTTACAATGTTACCTCTAAGATATTTACAACATTACTTCTCAAATGGAGTAGAGAAAAAAGAAGTTAAAGGAGACAGTCATGCTGTGGCAGGGCCAGTGTTGGGCACGTTACTTTGAAAAAGTAATAAGTTATAGTTACTCATTACTTCTCCTAAAAAGTCACTGAATTAGTAACTGAATTACTCTATTATAAAAGTAACTCATTACCAGAGAAAGTAACTATTTGCGTTACTTTACGCATTCTGATTTGTGTGTAAAAACACCCTCTGACTCTGGTTGGCTTACCATGACATGTGACTCTACCTTAGCCAATCATCATCTCGAACGTCATTGTTGCCCCTCCCCTGCTCCCTCACTCCCCAAAAAACCTTTGCAGTTCGTGGTTGCCCGAAAGAGCCAGGGGTGCGTTCAGATTCAGCGAATGTTGAAAACAGCTTCAATGAGTGTGCTAGCTTCAGTAATAAAGTACCGGATTTAATTGTCAGCAACAGTAACGCCGTTGTAATGATGGAAACAGTAATTAGTTAGATTGCCCCGT